>OX579674.1:5684028-5930384 GCA_951230895.1 Carpatolechia fugitivella | reverse complement strand
TGAGTTCACTAACACAATGGCGGAATCTGTGGAGAAGAGCTCACCGAAGAAACTCCACAGTCGTCGCATCTTTTGCGTTTCCTCATCGTGATGAAACCTGCACACTCCTGCGAAGAAATTCAAAGGTTGTGTGTGAAGTCGACCAACCCGCACTGGGCCAGCGTGGCCGACTAAGGCCTAATCGCTCTACTAGATCAGGGTAGGCTCGAGCCCCTCGGCGGAGACGTATTTGAGCTGTTGATGACACCTCTACATAAATATAACCGTTAAATGTTAAAGTAACTTTATATTTCCTTCACACACTACTCCGTTTCCGTTCATTATTTCTCTATTTAAAAACTTCGAGCAAATTTAAATATTTAGGTCACTGGGTTGCTGATGACCTGAAGGACAACTGGGATATAGATAGGGAGCGTAGGTCACAGGCTGTCCGCTGTAATATGCTGGCTCGCAGATTTGCACGTTGCACTACACCTGTTAAAGTAACGCTGTTTAAAGTGTACTGTCAGTCTTTTTATTCGTGCAGCTTGTGTCTCTTTTACTTGGCGGGCGTACAGTGACTTACGTGTCCAATATAATAATGCATTCAGGGTGCTGTTGGGGCTGCCGTGGCGGTGTAGCGCGTCAGGGATGTTCGCCGAGGCGCAGGTTGATGGTTTCGCAGCCATCATGAGAAAGCGATGCGCATCCGCACTGGCTCGCCTCCGCGGCAGCACCAATAGTGTGCTGCGTGTATTTGCTGATCGGTGGGACTCTCCCTCCTGAGGAGATGGTTACAGCTCCACACCACTTTTGTATAAGTTTAAGCCCATACTAACACTAGAAAAAGATTTTTTTTATATATATATATATTTATTAACTACTAACAAAATATGGATGTAAATAATTGAATTTGAATTTGAAAAAAAGTTGTCTGGAAGAGATCTCTATTAGCGATAAGGCCGCCTTTACGCACATTTTATGATAATGTTTTATTTGTACGTCCCAATATGTGTTACTTACTTATTTTATTTTATATTTGTACTATTTAGGCATTTTATATATTTATATTTTAACTCAGTAGTGTTAAGAGCAAACACACTATCTTACATAATTTGATGCTTTATTTGATGGCTTCAATTTCATGCGTCCTGAGGGTAATCCCAGCCGCTCTAATATTCGTACTCTTTTATCCCTACCTTCTCATAATACTAGTTTTTACTCCCATTCGTTCGTCGTCCATGCTGCAAGGCTGTGGAACTCTCTACCATATACTGTCCGTGATTGTAGCACTATCTCTTTATTTAAAAAGCGAGTTAAAGAGCATTATCTTTCGCTGTCAGATTGATCCATTATATTTATTTAAGTATTATATTTATTGTTATATTTATCGTATTTTATATTTTTGGGTATATATTTTAGTATCATATTGTGTTAGTTTATTTATGTATATTTACATAATATTATATAAGTAATTCTTGTGATTGTCCTGTTCTTTTGTGTTTTATAAAGTTGTGCACGTTTTATTTGCGTCTTACTATCTCTTTTCTCTTCCGTAGGTCTGCTGGAAGATATTTCTCTAGAAATAAGCAGGCCTGTTGTGTGGTTTTTTTCAAATGTATTTCTATTTTTTGTTATTATTGTGTACAATAAATCGTTAAGTAATAAATAAAATAAATAAATGGTTACGTACGTAACAAAGCGCGCGCCGACTGTACCCTGGGTCCTGGCAGCATGATCAGCATCGTAACCTGGCTGCGACATTTTGCTGAGTCGGAACCTTTTTGCCAGCACAGTATACATACAATTGCATCGCGTTGTGGTAGGTAAGCTTAAGTATGTCTTGATTTCATAATTTCATACTTTATTTATTGCAAACTCACTAGTTAAATAGTTGTTATAAGTTATGGTAGGTACAAGTGACGCCCTGCAAGGGCACGGCAAACATGAAGGCAACTAATTGCCGAATTACTTAAGAAAATAAAATTAAAATTAACAAAATTTATAGTTAACAGGTGATAGTAAATCCAAGTCAAATATAGAAATAGAAATAGAATAGAAATATTTTTTATTATTCTTCTCTCACATAGACAAAAAAAAAAAAACATTAAATGAATATTAATATAAGACGTACAGTTAAATATGATCTATGTGAGAGACTGGCATCTGTACTAGGATATCCTGTATGACAGATTGCCAGCCTCTCCAACACCGGACCAGGAGGATGACAGGTAAGTACAACTTAAATTACACTAAATTAAATAAACATGTTTGTGAGAGATTAAGTGATGTATGTATCAGTGTGTGTGTGTATGTGTGTGTGTGCGTGGGTGCGTGTGTGTTCGTGTATGTGTGTGTGTGTGTGTGTGTGTGTGTGTGTGTGTGTGTGTGTGCGTGACAGCGGCAATATGTTAGTAAATCGAGTCAAATAATTAAAATTCCAGGTAATAACAATAACATTTCATTTCAATATGCTAGTAGTTGTTTAATTATAAGTAATAATCAGAGAGCAATTGAAGTACATTATCTTGAGTCTGTCTCCTTTGTATGTAATTTTGTTATGTGTACTGTTTGTTAGCAAATAAATGAGTTATCTATCTATCTATCTACTTACAACGTGTAAGCGAAGCGAAGAAGTAGGACCAAGAAACAGCCAGGGTCGAAAGGTCTGCACACAAATCCAAGGTAGGCCCAAGCCCCTCGTTGGGGACGTTTACGAGCTGTTGATGAAAGTGTTTTTACTTAGTCACAAAGGCCTATTGGTGATCGAGTGAATGGCCCACTATCAAAACGTCCCACGATTACTGCGGAGTGGGACCATTCTGTGGGACGATGGTGCGCAGCGGGGCGTCCTGCTAACAAAGAAACTATGGAGAGGACTAATATATTATATTATTTAATGCACACTTAAATTTACATGGTAACTTAAAATTAGTCAAAAAGCGAGCTTATCTCTATAAGACATCTCTTCCAGCCAACCTACAAGGTGGCGGAAAAGGTTATAACAGCGGGCACAAAGATGTGCACTAAATACATAATAATAATAATAAAGCCATTATTTCCCAAAAAATATTACATTTCAAGTATTAATTTTAATTTATTACTGGGAGTCAATTTTTGGACAAAGGCCTCCTCCAACGCACTCCATTTTTTCCTGTCGGCAGCCAGTCTAGTCCAGGTCCCATTTACTGACATGGGAATCTTAAAATTAGTCAAATAGCGAGCTTATCTCTAAAAGAGATCTCTTCCAGCCAACCTACAAGGTAGCGGAAAAGGTTATAACAGCGGACACAAATATGACGTGCACTAAATATAAACAAGATTTCCTACAATAATATGTAAGTACCTCATATATCTACATATAGTATAAGAAGATACATACATAATATACTTTAGGTACTTACATACCTAATAAAACTCATAAAATATTAAAATATAAATGAATACATACACATTAGGGGGGAAGGGGAGGTATTGGGGAAAGAGGGACGAAGAGTGAGTGTTTAAGTGAGGATGAATTAAAATTTGCTGTTTACCGATAGCAATCCTCCTGTCTCGTCATATTCAAGTGACAAAAGCCGTTTTTAGGGTTCCGTAGTAAAAAAGGAACCCTTATAGTTTCGCTATGTCCGTCCGTCTGTCTGTCTGTCTGTCCGTCCGCGGCTTAGCGCAGAGACTCTTAGTACTAGAAGGCTGTAATTTAGCATGTATAAACATATTAATCAGGCCAACAAAGGTAAACAATAAAATACAAAAAAAAAATTACCTTAGATTGTTCAAAGTCGCATACCAAGTCCTTCCTACGCTAAGCATCAAAGCGAAGAGCGAAAATGTATCCTACGTGTTAATCGAGGGTACAAACTATCTCAATTCCAAATTTCATCTAAATCTGTACAGTAGTTTAGGCGTGAAAACGGAACAAACATCCAACCAGCCAAATATATTTTCACATTTATAATATTAGTGTGCTATAGCGGGCGCGGTGTTAAAACTCCATAGGTTTCTCTATGCCGCGCACCGGAGCCGTATATAAGGGATCGCTCAGCGTAGCACCCTGCATTGTTCTACGATCGAGCTACGAGGAAGTCTACGAGGTGCTACGAAGTCTCTACGAAGTGCTACGAGCTACAGGTCAGTGTAAATTTACTTCTACTGAGTAGTCCGTAGACAAAATCACATACTTAGATAATTTTTAATATTTTTTCCTTTTTTTTCTTCTATATTGTTCAGTTTTCTAAGCGGCATTTCAAATATATTTTCATCAACATCATCAACGGCCCGTTACAGTCCACTGCTGGACTATGAGCCTCCTCCACTTAAGTGTTTGGTTTTGCCATAATCTCCACGCTTGGCAGGCGGGTTGGAGATCGCAGATTAAAGGTTACTGTATCAGAGAGCGCTGCTGCCCGTTCCCTGTTCAATATGTAGTCCCTAAGTCGCCTCTTACGACACCCACGGGAAGAGTAGGGGTTGGTGACAAATGTATTCTACTCTGCCGTCACCACACGGCGGGAATATGTTTTAAAATAGCGTAAATATGGTTTTCCAGATATTTTATTTTCAGTATTATTGGCACTACAATCTTGCAAGGTATGCACTCGATAGCAGAGAATTAGTCGGGTAAAGAACACACCTGACTATCTCGGATATAAATTGTGTTTAATACACAAATAAATACTTCTTTGAAAAAAAAAAAAAAATGTATTTGTCACATTGTAATTTTATTCTTCAACTAGCGTCCGCCCGCGGCTACGCTCGCGTTATGTGAGATTTTCCCGTGGGAATACAACTTTTCCTGGTAACAAACAAGTATCCTATGTGTTAATCCATGGTACAAACTATCTCTATTCAAAATTTTATCTAAATCCGACCAGTAGTTTAGGCGTGAACAAACATCTAAACATCCAAATATAATATTTTCACATTTATAATATTAGTGTGAAGTATGATAGTGTGATGTGATGTGATGATTACATACATAAAGAAAAAGATATGCCAACCTCATATTATAAAAAAAAAAAAATAGAAAATCGCAATTATTTTCTGCAGCTTATTTATGTTAATTGTTTATTTTTTGTGCGTACGTGCTAGCTGCGTGTCATGCGGCAGATCCGCTTAGAAAAGTCCCATTTTTATTTTGCCATTTGTTAATAACCACGGGGACGACAATCAAGAATAATTGTCTAACTACAACAAAAGCCAAAAAAAAGAAAATATTATACTTTTATTTGCAATAATTGTGGTGAAAAGGAGATAGAGTTCTTACATTTTGTGTTATTCAGTATCACACATTTAACCAAATATAGTACCTTTGCAAAAATTTAATAAAATATACCCGATTAATTATCATATTATAACATCAACATCAACGGCCCGTTACAGTCCACTGCTGGACTATGAGCCTCCTCCCCTTAAGTGTTTGGTTTTGCCATAATCTCCACGCTTGGCAGGCGGGTTGGAGATCGCAGATTAAAAGGTTACTGTATCAGAGAGCGCTGCTGCCCGTTCCCTGTTCAATGTGTAGTCCCTAAGTCGCCTCTTACGACACCCACGGGAAGAGTAGGGTTGGTGACAAATGTATTCTACTCTGCCGGCGCCACACGGCATATTATAAAAATAAATTAATAAATAATTGTATCACATGCAATAATATTTAAAGTGAAAACTACTTGTACATCACAAGGATTCATAGCATTCATACTTTTCGAGATTGTCAGGTCTGTCTTAATTTATGACCCGGATTCATTGCTGTCGAGTGTATTTCGGGAAACGTAGTGTGGGACGCCCCTCTGCCAGCCAGGTGGACTGATGACCTGAGGAAGGTCGCTGGTGGTGGCTGGATGAGGAAAGCGGGTGATCATGCGCTTTGGCGTGCCCAAGGGGAGGCCTACGTCCAGCAGTGGACTGCAATACGCTGATTGATTGATTGAGTGTATTTTCTCTATTATCAACACAATAATCTTGCAAGTTGTTTATCCTCGATGCATTTTCTGAACGAGTGACGTAGAACGATTAATCGATCAATTAGACGTAATTGCAGTGACGTGCATATCAAACGAACAGCATTTAATTATTTTTTTAAGGCCGCTTAGTTCATCATCAACAGCTCGTATACGTCCCCACCGAGGGGCTCGAGCCTACCCTGAATTAGAGAGATTAGGCCTTAGTCGACCACGCTGGCCCAGTGCGTGTTGGTCGACTTCACACACAACCTTTGAATTTCTTCGCAGGAGTGTGCAGGTTTCATCACGATGTTTTCCTTCACCGTAAGAGCGTCGAATAAACGTACATATGAATTCTAAATTCGAAAACACATTGACACGTGGTGGGGATCGAACCCGCGTCTCCCGGACGGGCGGCCTTAGTTAAATGAGAACAATTTCTAGCACTAACTTGGCTCCTTCCGGAGCAAAATACCAGATTCGCAAAACATCAGAAGCAGTCAGTGGTTACTTTTCTTATTTCGACATTTTATTCGACTGATCCAAGTGCATGGTTTTAATTTAGTTCTTTTTATTTTTCTGTTTTAATGAGTCGATAGTAAACTAAAACAGATTATTTATGAAAAACCTAAACGAAAAAATATCAAAATTTTAATATTAAACAAGTTGTATTCACAAAAATACATATATTATAAGCATGGTTGTCGCTTTATACGACGAGATCAAGGACGGAACATCATTTCTTTGTTGCTTTTTTTATTTTTTCAACATTATGTACTTATTTTAAAATTCCCCTTGACAAAAATAGTTTGGAACATAAGCCCGGTAGATGGGATAACTTGTTGCAAAATAACGGAAAATCTCAGCCAAAAACGGAAGGTTTCGTTTCACAACTTTTTAATATTTGCAATAAACTGAGCTGATGGAGTCAATTATTAAAATAAATAGTATAAAGAAAGGTACCAATTTCTAAGTTACTTGCGTCTGTTGGGATGTAAGTTGGACTTATATCCTTTCTTTGGGGTCCTTATTGGACTATTTTCAGAGCATGAGACATTCATTAATTCATTTTAAATACACATTTAGACATGATCATTACAGGCACGCACCCAAATCGATAATGCAAACATTAAATATCAATAATTATTACAAAACAGATTATTAACAAAATACATACATGTCAAAATAATTTCTGATATGATGACATGAAAAACATATGCTTCCCACCGGTTAATCTTGTGTTTAAGAGTTTTATAATACAGCATCCGTAGCTGAGTAGTCGCGATTTCGTCGATCATTACAGAGTTCCGGGTTCGATTCCCGGTGGAGACACTGTCAAGCAAAAATCTCTTTATGAGACTTCCCCCAGTTTGGTTAGGACATTGCAAGCTGAATCACCTGATTGTCCGAAAAAGATTATTCCGCGTGCTTCGGAAGGCACGTAAAGTCGTTGGTCACACGAGCCATGTCAGTGGCCTTTGGCGGCTCTAAAGCCCGGATTACATTTTGATTAGTGACAAGTGCAAGTAACAAGTGCTTAGTACTTAGTAAGTGTGGACAGGCACTGACAAGTGTAAGTGACAAGTAAAAACTGTTAAGGGACAAGTGATTAGTAGATAGACGGTCGTTCTATTTTCTGACAAGTAGCTCTGCCCTGCGCACCCCCCACTTTCCCCTTACTCGCCCACCCACGCTACACGTGCCTGTTTTTGGGATTTATCATGGCAAAATGGTCAAAAAATGACACGTACAAATTTGTAAAAGAATTTTTAAAACACGAGTGTTTGATTAATTGCAAATCACCAAACCTTAAAAATAAAAATGTTCGAGATGCCGCAATGATGAAAATTAGCGAAAAGATGACAACGCCTGGCTTTGGTATAAAAGAAATTTACGCTAAAATTAGGAGCTTAAAATCGACATTATTATCAGGAAAAAAAAGAAAAATCCGGCAACTTATGAGCTTTACTAAACACTAATCGATATTGGACACCTACTTGTCACTAATCAAAATGTAAACCGGGCTTAACACTGACACCAGGGTTTGTGCGGTCGGTTGTTGACCTTACTACCCACACGACACGATGAAAGTTGTAGATTTTACTTTTGTCAAACTTGTGTGCCAATTACGTAGCGAGTCCACACTCCGTTTCGCTTGTTAAATGTTCCCCTATGCCCTTTACATTGTCTTCTAACGTTTTTAGGGTTCTTTACCTTTAAAGGAAAAAAAGTAACCCTTATATATAGGTACACTCGACAGCAAAGGATCCGGGTCGGGTAATGATTAATGAACACACACCTGAAAATCTCGGAAACTAAGAATGCTAACTTAGTGAAATAAATTGTTGAAAAAGTCAATAATTATCATCATCAACGGCCCGATACAGTTCACTGCTGGACTATGAGCCTCCTCCACTTAAGTGTTTGGTTTTGCCATAATCTCCACGCTTGGCGGGCGGGTTGGAGATCGCAGATTAAAAGGTTACTGTATCAGAGAGCGCTGCTGCCCGTTCCCTGTTCAATGTGTAGTCCCTAAGTCGCCTCTTACGACACCCACGGGAAGAGTAGGGGTTGGTGACAAATGTATTCTACTCTGCCGTCACCACACGGCTAATCAATAATTATATAAAGAAAAAGATATGACAACATCATCTTTAAAAAAATTTAAAATGGCGATAATAGTACATACGATATAAGTGCGTTAGGTTGGTTATAACTCACGAGGCGTAATAGAGCCGAGTGGGTATAACCAATATACGCACGTATATCGTACGACGTTTTTCAACACACTTGCGAGGAAACAGAATAAAAAATCATGAAAAAAATACTTACAAAGAAAAGATTTGAGAAAAATGGCGCGCGGATTATTTTTTGCCGTAGCTGCGTGAAAATGTTGGCAAAGACGCTAAAGCTACATACAGCCAAGTTTTTAAAATACCAAATAAACTGTTTTTTTTTTTATTAAATAACACAAATCATTGTTAATTTGTAGACAAAACTAAATAATGTTTATGTTTATTTATTAAAACATATTTACATGAGTACTGTTTCTATGACAAACCTTTGCCGATTAAAAAAATAGCAAACCGTGAGAGAATAAACCCGTGAGTTATATTATATAACTCACGGTTCGCGTTTATAACACACGCGTGTTTTATGAACTGCTTTATGTATCAAAAACCGGTGAAATAAGATCCACTAATAAAATAATAAAATAAAAATAATAAAATAATTTATTTTCTGTATACTTAAAGGCAACAACAACATAGTGGCTGATCCCTCCTTGTAAGCTAGAAAGCCTGTGTTAGGAGGGACCACTCTTCCTTATATATTATTAACTTGCTATTTTATTATTAGAGCCATTAATAACAGGTGATATGCGTATACTTATATCTAACTAAAACTACTAAATTACTAACACCTAGACATAAAATCTATTCAAATAAACGTTTATCCGCTTACTCCGCTAGTCATCCAATTAAGGTTACAATTATTTTATTGTGTTAATGCTATATTTATGAGTGTTGTGTGTTTGTTTATATGTCTGTGTATATCTTTTATATATATATATAAAATAAAAATAAAAAACAAAACAATACAATACATATATGCTATATGCTATATGTATTTTATGTAGATATATAATATATCCACTTTATGAGCAAGTGTGTTGAAAAAATATTTTACTGTTCAATAGCAGTAAAGGAACTAAAATAAAAATAAAAAACAAAACAATACAATACATATATGCTATATGCTATATGTATTTTATGTAGATATATAATATATCCACTTTATGAGCAAGTGTGTTGAAAAAATATTTTACTGTTCAATAGCAGTAAAGGAACTAATATAAAATGTTGTCAAATACCCTTCCCTACCTTATTAGGTTCCTTAGAGTTCTTAAAAAATAAAAATTCTGAGCTATCACAATCGAAAGATACAACCACTCACAAATTTAATACACAAAAAAATGGTAAGAAGCAAGCTCTTATAACACAAAGGAAAATTTCGGGAATTTGTTAATTAACACATTTTTTTTTTGTTGTGTTAAAGACAGCTTGGTTGCCTATATGTACGCTTTACAGAACCGAACACCCGATGTGCAACATTTATCGCCTAGGAACCCTCGGTGCGCGAGTCAAACTCGAACTTGGCCGGTTTTTATTTGAAATTCAGAACAGAGCCCCTAGGGATTTTTCACTGTCAAGTTATGATTTTTTAACAACTCCTTTCTCATTCTGACAACGACATTCATGTGCATAGGAAAGTCTTGGATTTTTTTGACCTTCATCTTTTTGTCAGTCTCAGACTTCCAGTCATGATGTGAGAAAGCCAATTTTGTAATTTCTCGTGAAATTTTGTAAGTAGATTCGATAATTTATATAGCTTCCATGCATTTATTTCGTTCATTCAATTTTTTTAAATTTTACAAAATGGTGGAGATGTGGGGGCTGAAAAAGCAAAAATAAAACATATTTCAGTCATTTCGAAAAATTGTCAAAAGGGCACAAAACTTTTTAACACGCTTTTATTAACTTCCCCTGTATGTTTCTTGTATGTTTGTTTGAAACCAACTCCTTTCTGGACTTGGTTTTGACCCATTCTAAACGGACAGATTTAATTTAAAATTTAAATAAATAAATAAATTTAAACGTAGTACACTTATCAAGAACCCGGTGACATACAATAAACAAAGTTGTTTATAATAACTAAAAAACACGCTTTCAAATATTTCGCTGAAAACAATAAATTAACGAAAAATACTTGGTATTATTGTGAAAAATAAATTAAAAATTTAAAAACCCCCGAAGCAAAAAAAGGAAAAATTTAAAAAGTCAAAAATAATACTTATTGTTGAGCCATCAAATTCGATAAAGTAACACCTATATATTTTAATTTTATTATAGAAATTGATGGATGGCACGATTTGGTTTGCTCTTTGAAATGACGCTATAATGTCGCGTCGGGGTACCGCTTAAGCTTAAGTAAGTCAGACGCTTCATTTGATTGACTATCTATTAATTTGCTGGCATATCCGACCAACTTGTTTTGGTACGATATTTTTTTTTAAACTTAGCGGTACCCCGACGTGACATTATGAAGAACTGAGATGAACTGCGTATTGGACAACATCAACATCATCAATGGCCCGTTACAGTCCACTGCTGGACTATGAGCCTCCTCCACTTAAGTGTTTGGTTTTGCCATAATCTCCACGCTTGGCAGGCGGGCTTGATTGCAGATTAAAAGGTTACTGTATCAGAGAGCGCTGCTGCCCGTTCCCTGTTCAATGTGTAGTCCCTAAGTCGCCTCTTACGATACCCACGGGAAGAGTACGGGTTGGTGACAAATGTATTCTACTCTGCCGTCACCACACATTTCTCAACCTAAAAAATAAAATAAAATAAATAAATATTTGAGTTAAATAAATTTGTATTGGACAAACGGCTAACAAATCCTCTCAAGGTCTACAGCTCACAGAGCCACTATAGCTAGCGGCAAGTAGCTTTAGCTCTGAGTGAGCTGTACCTGTTACCCTATGCGAGAAAGAGAGTCACCGCTCGCTCAGAACTAAAGAAACGTGCCGCTAGTTTAGCCTGGAAACAAGTCCTCTCACAGATGATAGCCAGAAGTGTCCGTAATGCCACAATCTGATGCAAAATAGGCGTGAAATAACCACTGCCGGACTAAAGGGCCCCGTAGACGGTCAAACGGTTTGATTCAAACAGTTTGGTTTGACTCAAACCATTCGATCGTTTACAAAGGTGGTTTGAACGGTTTGTCAAACATTTACGTCTTTGAAGCATGTTTGATTCAATTTCATATTTTTCGTTTGATGCAATTTCATATTTGGCGTCATCGTATTGGGAGCAATCCTGTAATGATGACGTCTTATGTAATTATTAGTTTTTAATAACTAAATAAATTTTGTTGTGTTTGACGCGTCAGAAGTGTAATTACGACAGCGTACAGAATCAGACTGCGCAGAGCCGTTTGACAAACCGTTCAAACCGACCTCAAACGGTTTGATCAAACACGTAAGGTTTGAGTCAAACCGTTTGATCGTCTCCGGGGCCCTTTAGGGGGATCGAGGAGTAGGGGCACGGAAAACCTATTCACCTTAACCTTGTTTTAGCTAACATTGGAAAAATCTATAGGATACACTTAAATAAACTAGCCTAGATACCGCGCTATCTAAAAACAACAGCTCCGTGAATGCGGCAACTCAACAATGACAATGACAATTTGGAGGGATGCAAGCTCGGAGGAAATACGAGACGAGACGCGTCGGCGCGAGCTCGGGTGCGCCGAATTCGGCGTAGTAATTGTTGCCGCATTTTACAACTATGCCAGCGGTATCTAGGCGAGCGCCGCGCGAGCCTTTCATTTATCTAAGAGGATACATTTTTTTTTTATATTATTTAAGCAGGCAAACGAGCGGACGAGCCACAGTGGTGGTAAGTGGTCATCGTCGCCCATGGACATTCGCAACACCAGGGGGGTTGCCAACGCGTTGCCACCCTTTGAGAGCCCTGTATAATAGCCCCTTGAAGAACCCCTACATTTCCAGTCCAGACACATCTCAAGTTCGATAAGGCCCGGTTTCCACCAAAGCGGAGAGGAGAGGAGATGTGGAAATAACGAAATCTGATTGGTTATTCAAACACATCTCCTCTCCTCTCCGCTTTGGTGGAAACCGGGCCTTAGCTGGCTGACCGAGCGAGCTGTGTGCGAGCTTGGCCAAATTTGCTTCTGTATGTCTATCTGTCTGTCCATCTGTTTGTTTGTTTCACTCTACAGGTAGCGTTTCTCAACCGATTCTCGTGAAATTTTGTGAGCAGGTTCGATAAATTAATCGAATTTTTTGTCGATTAAGTTTTTTTATTTTTTAGTAATGACGGAGTTATGGGGGTTTTCAGCTTACAAGGTCTACCGCTGAGGCTGTTTTCCTCTACAGGTCACATTTCTCAACCAATAAAAAAACAATGAAATAAAATAAAATAAATAGATAATAAAAAGAAAATGAGTTAAAGTCGGGGATGTTTGTGGAGAAAAATAAAAATAAATATAAAGAGATATACATGCTCGCGAGTAACAGAGCCACAGTTTTTATATACCTACCTACATCTTAAAAGTTATTGGGTAACTTTTACATGTTTTTACCTAAGGCATGACAAAGTGTATTTACAACTTTTACAAGCAGCCAATTAGAGACAGTGTCGGCGACTGAAAAGTTTTCATGAATTCATACCGTGTTAGCTTATTCTTCATCGTGTGAGTTGTAAGGTCGACGACCGACCTCACAAACCCTAGTGCCAGTGTTATAGAGCCGCCAAAGGCCAGTGACATGGCTCGTGTAACGACTAGGTAGTAGCCGGGACCAACGGCTTAACGTGTCTTCCGAAGCACGGAATCATCTTTCTTTTCGGACAATCAGGTGTTTCGGCCTGCAAAGTCCTAACCTAACTGAGGAAAGTCTCACAAAGAGATTTTTTCTTGACAGTGTCCCCATCGGGAATCAAACCCGGAATGAGCGTCGAAATCTCGACCACTCGGCCGCGGAGGCTGTTTACATAACACAATTATTATAAGATAGCAAAGTGGTGCCACGCACGTTGTGGGTAAATTCGTTTCTTTTACGATTAATTCGGTTTCCCGTAGGAATGGAGTGTTTTAAATAAACTGTGTGAGTTCACACGATGATGATGATGATGATCGAAATCTACGCGGACGAAGTTGCGGGCAAAAGCTAGTCTCACGGATAAATGGAGTACTGTTTAAATTCTTATATAAGACACTCTGTTCGTATAATAATATTATTTTTCCATTATACTCGCAACATTTAAAAGGATTACTTTATTTTCCTCACGTTTATAGAATTAATTAAGTAGAAGAATTGTATTTCTTAATACATTGTTCTATTCTATTAAAGAAAGGCTATAACTTACCTGTTTTATTAACCGTCGACGCAAAAAGAGGGGTTTAAAAGTTATATCGTGTGTGTCTGTGGCACCGTAGCTCTTAAATGGGTGAACAGATTTGGAAGCGGTTTTTTTTTTATTTAAAAGCTGGTTTTCAGCGATGGTGCTTGCTTAGACAAGTTTAATCGTAATTGGTTCAGCCGTTTCAAGGTCATCAGCTCTGGTGTTTGCTGCGGTAAGCTTCTTCGAGAAGCATTATTGATTTTTTGAATTTTCGCTTCACAATTTTCGTCGTTTTTATTTTTACTAGTTTAATGATTTTATTTTTATATTAAAACTAAATATTTTGCTCGAGAAAATAGGTTTTTGAAATTGGTATCCTACTTTTTTTTATTGTCGTCCGTCTTTGCAACATTAGCTGCCGAGCCGAGTGTTCGAGATAACGACTATTATTACGAAGGTTCCGGGTTCTAATCCCGTTGGGGTCATCATCATCACCAGCTCATATACGTCCCTACCGAGGGGCTCGAGCCTACCCTGAACTAGGGCGATTAGGCCTTAGTCGACCACGCTGGCCCAGTGCGGGTTGGTCGACTTCACACACAACCTAACACGATGTTGTTGTTGTTTGTTTTCCTTCACCGTAAGAGCGTCGAATAAACGTACATATGAATTTGAAATTCGAAAACACATGGTACGTGGTGGGGATTGAATCCGCGTCTCCCGGACGGGAGGCAGCGGCCCTAACCACCAGACCACCGACCTTTGGGGGTATTGTCAAACAGTTGTGATATTTTTCTTTACGTTAAAATGAAATGAAATTAAAAATATCTTTATTTGCATTGGAACAGGGTTATCTTATACACAGCCACGCTCTAATCCTTAATTTAAGTTCGTCCGTCCTTTTCACCTTTTAAAGATTAAAAAGGGACAGGAGATGGCCAATCTAATATTAGAGCCGGACGCGTCGATTGCACAATTTTAGAAAGCACTAAAACTACTACTTTTTGTTTTTGATTTAATTTAATTTTAATTTTAATGAATTTTATGATAATTTTTAATGATGATTTGAATTTTATTTTTATTGATTGAAATTTTTGTGTTTTAATGATATTGTTGTATTGTTTTGTTAATCTATGGATCTGAGTCCGAAATAAATGAAATTTAATTTAATTAATTTAATTAATTTAAAACATGCGACTTAAAAATTTCTTAATTTGACAGCTATGCCCTTATCATCCAAAATGTTATCGATCCTTCATCTGAATTCATCACCTCCCTGGATTTTAATATTAGGATTATTAGGAATGTCAAACAATAGGGAAACAATTTTTTACAGAGCAAATGCTATTACTCCATTGACGAATTTTTTTTTGGTGAATTGAAATGATGCAATAAATATATAGGTATAGTTAATCTTTAACCCATGTTTTTGACTTAATTTAAGAATGACATAATTATATATATATTTTTTATAATTATTATTATTAAAAATTAGTGTTGATATTTATTTATTGATAATTTAATTTTGTATTAATTGACATAACATTACTATATATCATAATTGCATGCCATGTCACTTGTATTGCAATGCCCATTGAAGGGTTTCATGTATCCACTTACAACCAATGACAATGTAACACCTACAAATTATTATTTTATGTACATGAAAGCAATAACTGAATTGAATTGAATTGAATTGGAATATGCACTTTTATGAATTCATTAATCGAAATATTTCAAATTCCAGATAAACACATAAAAAATATTTTTTCAAATATCTTGCTAAGAAACCAAGTTTGATGGTTAGACAGAGAGATCCGACGTAACATGTGATGTGACATCATATGTCACGCGGGCCACACATCCGCCATGTTTTCGTAAGCGGGACAGTAATGTTGTAACTAGTTTGTTTTTCGATTCTGTTTTGACTGTCAGTATTCTATTTTGTATACTTTCAGATGAACTATGAAAAAAACCAATGTTTTTTTTTATGCATATTGTGACATTTTTCTAGTTGAAATGAAATGAAATATCTTTAATTTACAGGGTTAAAATTAAGATCTCATGTTAACATCGTCTCCACTATCCAGCTAATATGTATAAAGCATGCAAATTTTCAAATCAAATCAACGACCCGTTACAGTCCACTGCTGGACTATGAGCCTCCTCCCCTTAAGTGTTTGGTTTTGCCATAATCTCCGCGCTCGGCAGGCGGGTTGGAGATCGCAGATTAAAAGGTTACTGTATCAGAGAGCGCTGCTGCCCGTTCACTGTTCAGTGTGTAGTCCCTAAGTCGCCTCTTACGACACCCACGGGGAGAGTAGGGGTTGGTGACTAATGTATTCTACTCTGCCGTCACCGCTAATGCAAATCTTAACATACTCTATCCACTGACACTATATAAAGTGTTTTCTACAAGCCATCGAAAAAGTTTGGTAGTTTTTAAAGCTCTTGAGGCAATATTACAACAAACAAAATGTTTGTAGTGTCAATGATTTCTTATATCGGTGTTATCTTTATACACATGCAATAAATATTCTTTAATAAGAGCTGTTTTTGGACAATGGTATTAACAAGTTTATCTGGCAATCTTGTAGCTCTTGGATTCAGGATTAAAAAAAAAAGCACATTCAATAAGACATGTAAGACATACATACATCCTTCGGAGACAGTCACAATTCACAATTAACTGTCTTTAGCACAATATGAAAAACAAAAATAACTCGGCCTCAAGTTATTAAGTTAGATCTCCAGTACCTATATCATCAAACGTTTAGTATTTTTTCCGAGATGCGCTTTCAAACAGACAGACAGGCAGACAAAAACAAAAATTCAGAAAAAAATTACGGCTTCATTAATAGCTCTCATTTTTTCTTAAATATCTTCTATTTACATACATCAGCCGGTAACAATTTTATTATATATAAATAACTAGCTGACCCGCCCGACAGACGTTGTCTTGTCATTTTTCCTACCTCTACCAGCTCTACCCTACTCTACACCTATCCAACACCTACCCTACACCTACCCTACGCCTACCCTGCGCCTACCCTATGCCTACCCTACGCCTACCCTATGCCTACCCTGCGCCTACCCTATGCCTACCCTGCGCCTACCCTATGCCTACCCTATGCCTACCCTACGCCTACCCTACACCAACCCTATGCCTACCCTACGCCTACCCTACACCAACCCTATGCCTACCCTGTGCCTACCCTGCGCCTACCCTGCGCCTACCCTATGCCTACCCTGCGCCTACCCTATGCCTACCCTACGCCTACCCTACACCAACCCTATGCCTACCCTACACCTACCCTATGCCTACCCTGCGCCTACCCTATGCCTACCCTACGCCTACCCTACACCAACCCTATGCCTACCCTGTGCCTACCCTGCGCCTACCCTGCGCCTACCCTACGCCTACCCTACGCCTACCCTACACCAACCCAACACATACGCTCCACCTATCCTACGCCTATCCTACACCTATCCTACGCCTACCCTACACCAACCCTACACATGAACATTTTGTATGGGAAAATAATTTTTATTTTATTTTATTTTTTCCTCAATTTTCCAATGTTTTAATAGTTATTCTGCTATTCGAGACGGAGACAAATACGACAAAAACCATGAAAATCGTTCCAGCCGTTGTTCGAACAAACCCGACTTTGTTTTATTATATTAAAGATGTAGTATTTAAATCATTTTGCACAGCTATTGATTCAATGGCCTTTCTTCCAAATGACAAAGATCTTTGCGATTGAAAATTCAATTAGATTAATAATTAATTGTATAATTTGAATTATACTTACTCCATAGAAAACTTTACTCCAATGGCGCGGAATATTTTATAAGCACAACCGCGCTAAAAACTGTTTCAATACTGCCATACAGAGTCAAGTAAGTTAGTTAAGTTAAGTTACAGTGTTTTGTTGTAATAGGTTCCTATTGAATTTTCTGGCCTACATTCATTCTATTTCAAAATACACAGTATCTCTCGAAACCCTTATAAAATTACTTCAATGTGTTGATCATTCAGGCCACCTATAAAAGATAAAAATCTATCAAAAATCTTAAACAGTTATTGGACAAATTAACATTTTCAAACATACAGTGTGTTGACTTTGTACGGCAGAATACGTCTCAGACGGTGATGTACTGCAGTAGGATTTCCAAATTGATACGTATTTAGATGTACTAGAACCCTATATACGCCAGGACCATACCTTGATTTATAATTCCGTGGAATTCTGACAGTTCTCGGGTCGCTTGTCGCAAACTCACATGTACATTTATGTTATACTATATTATAACAAGACAGGCAAATCATAATTTACATACAATGCAATTAAAATAACAACTCCAGTGGCTTGTGCGAACTCTATTTGAATCTTGTATGGTTTACGCTGTGCTTTTTTATCTGTGGCCATACAATACGAAATTAAAGTGAAGTTTGCATGGAAGAATTGTTATTTTAATAGCATTGCTAATATGTTAGATTAAGAACATCTTTATTTTTTTGGTTCCATGCATTTTTAAAAGCCTTTTTGCATTAGAAATAGAAATATTAACCAACTGTTTGTAACCTGCAGTTGAGATACCCGGCCTTAGTAAATATTCTCCCACATTGAATGTAGTAACTTGAACAGATTACAACTTAAAAATATTATAGTCATCCAACAATTGAAAAAATTAAATAAAATGAAGGCTGCATAAAGTATGACTTTAATATAATTCACTGTGTTTTTTTTATTCATCAAAACGTGATACCTGTAATTTTGGTAACCTGTTTTCTGCCTGGCAATACTCCGTCTGTCAGAATTCTACGGAATTAAAAATCAAGGTAATAGTAAAACTAAAAATAAAGCTTGTAAAAATGCAAAGGTATCTCAATTCACCTTAGTGACAAAAGTACCTTAAAATGATGTCTTCATACACCTATCATAAGTTTCAGTCAACCTTGGAATTTCTCATACATTTTGATTTTTCGATGAATTTTCCATGAGCAAGTTTTTGTCGCACAACTCAGTTGGGCGCTGGTCTAGTGAGGTCACAGAATTAGTTTAGTACTACGACTACGTACAGCCAGCAAGTTGAGGGGCCAGGAGTATAGAATGGGGGATTTTCCGAAAAAAAAAAAAAAAGTTCATAAATCTTCGATAGATGGCGTTGACGATTCGTGGATCCGAAGAAATCCGGCGAGTCACCCAGTGCCATAAAAGGATTTAAAAAAAAGAATCCACGAAGTTCACCTGGCGCCATCTATCGTCTTAATTAGAACTAATTTTTTAAGATTGACTTTTAACGAAATTTATAACGAAACAGATGTGGACATTGCATTTAACCTATTTCATGACAACTTAATGTTATTTTACAATCTCTGTTTCCCTATCATTCAAATAAAAAAAACTAAGAAACAAATGAAAAACAAATGGCTCACTAAGGGTATAAAAAATGCTGTAACTATACACTGTCAAAAAGACCTATAAACTGTCAAAAATAAATAAAAAGCCAAATAAAATCTAAGTATACAAAATATTCTAAAATACTTAAAACGATAATAAATTCAGCACAGAAAATTGAATCTATTAAATTTATAAAAAACGCCACAAATAAAAACAAAACATCTTGGCAAATTATAAATTTAATAGAGCAAGCCAAATATGAAAACCGAAATCAGATCAATTGCTTCTGAATCCCGCTCCCTGATCTCCAGCCCTCACTCTATTGCGGAATCTTTTAACAATTATTACACCGAAATAACAGAGAACTATTAAAAAAACAAAAAACCCGACTGCATGAAAAATTTAAAACTTTTGGCGCCAAAAATAGGCCATCTTGGCTTTTTTATAAATTTGATGTACCCAGTGTCACTCTCACCAGTAAGACGAATCTAACGATACCTCTTTAGCTAAAATCCATCAAGCCGTTTAGGCTGTAGAGCGTGCCAAAGAAATATACATACACATGTGTGTATGTATATTTTATTTATAGTGTATGTACACTCGAAAAACATAACCCTCCTTCTAAAGCAGTCGGGTAAAAATAACGTACCAAATAGGAAAAAATATTTCTAATACAATTTACCTTTTCCCAACTGACCCTGTGGAAGTGTTAAAAGCTTATAACGATTCGACGGGCTATGACGATATAAATATACGAATACTCAAGCAATGTGCAAAATACCTATCGTTACCACTCTGTCACTTACCATACAACAAGGAAAATTTCCTTCGAGGTTAAAATATTCGATAATAAAACCAATATTATTAGTGATATGGTTAAATTATTTTATAATAAACTAGACGATATTATTAAAGTGCACGTACCTAAGTCTAAATTAAGAAATCACAGAAAAGCACCTTGGTCTACACAAAAATTAATCAAACTATTAAAGGAAAAAGAAAAAATTCTAAAAAAGTGTAAAATATTTAAAAATCCGTTAGATCAAATCTCATTAAAAATTATTAGTAAAAGATGTGAAAGTTTGTCTCTTATCTGTTATAATGACTACATTGGTAAAATCGAAAGCAGCATCAGCAGTAACCCAAAGTATTTCTGGTCATACTCGAAATCAAAGCGTAGCTCTACAAACCCACTACCAGCTAAAATGTTTCATAACGACAAATCGGCTAGTGACGGTACAGGTATCTGCCATTTGTTTGCTACACATTTTTCATCAGTTTTTGCTGATTCTCACTTGACCAATTTTCATATTCCCGAAAATCATTCGGTTCACCATATTGGCAATATCCACATTACACAAAAAGTGATACTCAAAAAATTAAAAAGACTTGACTTAACCAAGGGTGCCGGTCCCGACAACATACCTCCTTTGTTCGTTATTAGATGCGCCTCAGCTCTTAGTGTACCATTGTACTATATTTATAATGCCTCACTCAGCACAGGCGTATTTCCTGGAGTCTGGAAGATGGCCAAGGTTGTGCCTATTTTTAAGGGTGGCGACGCAAATGATGTTGCCAACTACAGGCCAATTTCAATTTTGTCAATTTTTGCCAAAGTGTTTGAGGCATTAGTTTATCCGCACTTGCAATATTTCTTTAAACAATCGCTAACGGAATATCAGCATGGTTTCGTCAGTTCAAGATCCACAAATACTAATCTTGTAAGCTACAATAACTACCTCGTACAAGCAGTGGATAGTGGCAAACAAGTCGATGCCATATACACAGACTTTTCTAAAGCCTTTGATAGGGTTTGCCATGATGTGCTTATATTTAAGTTGTCAAAGTACGGCATCCACGGTTCCATTCTTAATTGGTTTCGTACTTATCTAAGAGACCGATATCAGTATGTGGTTGCCAAAGGTTTTAAATCCCATTGTTATGTTGCAAAATCTGGCGTTCCTCAAGGGTCAATTCTCGGCCCATGGCTTTTTAATTTGTTCATAAACGACATCACGGGCATTTTTGAATTCAGCAAAGTCTATCTTTTTGCAGACGACCTTAAACTGGCCAGAGTTGTCGAAAACAGGCAAGATAGTGGACTTTTGCAGCAGGATATTGACTCTCTTGCCAGATGGTGCATAGTGAATGGCATGTCTCTTAATACGGGAAAATGTTTCCACATTAAATTCACTCGAAAACACAACTATTATAACTCTAGCTACAATATTAATGGTGTCACTTTAGGAGAGGTTTCTGTGATCCGTGATTTGGGTGTCTTGTTTGATAGCAAATTAACCTTTCTCCCACATATGGACCAAATCATCAATAAAGCTAGTAAAGTGCTTGGTTTTGTGATTAGAAATACCAAACTTTTTAAAAAACCGTCTACCAAAATCATCATTTATAATGCTTATGTTCGTAGTATTCTAGAGTACTGCTGTGTGGTGTGGGCGCCTAACTATAATGTACATCAACTGCGTATTGAACGCATACAAAAACGTTTTCTCAAACACTTAGCTTTTTGTGGTAACAAATATAAACAACTTACCTCCTATGTAAAGAGACTTGAATATTATAAAGTAGATAAACTATCAACGAGAAGACTATACATAGACTTAGTTTTTCTCTACAAAATCTTCAGAGGTCATTTTGACTGTCCAAAACTCGTACGTAGCTTCCAAATATACGTTCCGCGTCGCTGTCCTCGTCGCCCCACTGGTCTGTTCGTGACGCCATTCTCTAAAACTAACCTCAGGAAATACTCACCCATATCTAGATTAAGCCGCAACTACAACTCTTTGGGGGATACAGTAGACATCTTTAACGATTCTATTAGTTGCTTCAGATCCAAAGTCCTGTCCATTGTTAGGAGTTAGCATAGGGCAACGTCTCTTTCTCCTTTTTACTTGTGGTTAATATGTTACTATTATTTTTAATATGTACTTACTTAGTCTAACTAAAAAACTACCCCTACTTTTATAGCACGATGCATACCTACCTGTATTTGTGAATGATGTGGCTACCTTAACAAGAAATGCATTCAGTTTTAGATATTTTGTAATTGTTTTTATTATTGTAAGTATTATTGTAATTTCTACTGGTGGTCCAAAATAAAAATAAAAATAAAATAAATATTTAAAAAGCGGCCAAGTGCGAGTTGGACTCGCCCATGAAGGGTTCCGTAGCAGCCAGTAACATAAAGTTATAGAACCGCCAAACGCCACTGACTTGGCTCGTGTAACGACTAGATAGTAGCCGCGGTTTACGATTTATGACGTATTAAAAAAAAACTACTTACTGGATCTCGTTCAAACCAATTTTCGTTGGAAGTTTCCATGGTAATGTACATCATATATTTTTTTTGTTTTATCATTCTCTTATTTTAGAAGTTACAGGGGGGGACACACATTTTACCAGTCTCTCGCGCAAACTATTCAGTTTAGAAAAAAATGGTATTAGAAACCTCAATATCATTTTTGAATACCTATCCATAGACACCCCACACGTATGGGTTTGATGAAAAAAAAAATTGAGTTTCAGTTCTATATATGGGGAACCCCCAAAATTTATTGTTTTTTTTTTCTATTTTTGTATGAAAATCTTAATGCGGTTCACAGAATACATCTACTTGCCAACTTTCAACAGTATAGTTCTTATAGTTTCCGAAAAAAGTGGCTGTGACATACGGACGGACAGACAGACAGACAGACAGACATGACGAATCCATAAGGGTTCCGTTTTTTGCCATTTGGCTACGGAACCCTAAAAAGGGTGACAAGTCCAACATGAGCAATTACAGACCAATTGCTCTACTTTCCGTCCTCTCTAAATTATTTAAAAAATTACATATAATAGGATATATAATTTTTGTACCTCTCAAAACATACAAAACCCGCAACAATTTGGCTTTAGAAAGAACTGTTCCACAGCACATGCTTGTTTCGACCTCATTAAATTTGTCACTGAATGCTTAAACGATCGCGCTCATGTAGTAGGTATTTTCTTGGACATGACAAAGGCTTTCGATTTTGTCTGCCACAAAACATTACTTATCAAACTTAGAAACTATGGAATCCGTGGTAAATGCTATGATTTAATAGAAGACTACCTAAAAAATAGATACCAAACCAATGTTGTGAAATAATTTATACTGATAAAATAAATAGATCGTGTCATAAAAAAACTTATAGGTCAACGAACCGAATTGTTAGCAGTGGCGTGCCACAAGGAAGTATTCTTGGCCCACTGTTATTCTTGCTATATATCAACGACCTCCCCGATATAACAAACCACAGGTGTATATTGTTTGCAGATGATACTACAGTATTAATCAAAACTAAATATCTAAGTACATTAGAACACGAGACTTTTGCTAAAATAATTGAGTGGCTTACAAAAAATAATTTAATCATCAACCTATCAAAATCGAAAGCAGTAAAGTTCCAAACATACCACAGTAGAGTTTTTAATTTGAATATCAAGTACAAGGATAACGAAATAGAACTTTTGGATGAGACTACATTTCTTGGCCTGAAAATTGACAAGTACTGTAATTGGAAATCAAATGTAGAAACAGTGTGCAATAAACTAGATAGACTCACTTACGTACTTTACAAACTAAGACAAGTTACTACAAAGGAAGCCGCTTTATTGGCTTATCACTGCCTTGTTTCATCAAACCTTAGATATGGTCTAATTCTATGGGGTGCTTCAGTGGATGCCGAGAAGGTATTTATAGCACAAAAAAAATTTGCAAAAGCTCACTTTCTAGATAGCTGTAGACCAATATTTCAAGAATATAATATGCTACCTCTTCCTGGTCTTTACTTACTTATACGAAATGTGCGTGTTTGTTCACAGAAACTTGTCATTATTTATAAAAAGAAGTGCTAACAGAAACCAAAGATTAATGTATCAATACACTCTATTTGCTCCCAGATATGAATTAAGCGTGGCCAGAAAAAATGTATACTACATGGCAATAAATATGTATAATAAACTGCCTAGTATATATATAAAAGCCATAATAATCACCTATTCAAGAAACACATGCATGCATTTTTCATGACTAAATGTTATTACTCTATTAAATGTTTTCTTGATGACAGTACTATTTAACTTTCTAAAAATTTTAGATAATCTCACTTTGATACATTTACATCAATTAATTTGAATATTATTAGACAAATCTTGACCTATTATTTTAATAACGTGTCTTCTGACTATAAAATAGTTGTCTGTTGTATTTATTCTAGAAATGTTGTGCATGAAACTTTAATGTTAATGTAAAATTGAATAAGTGATATTTATGATTTGATATTGTGTTTAATACTTCTATAAATGTTTCCATGCTTGTTTAAAAGCGGAGCATGCTGGATGTAATTATCTAAATAAGACCTAAATAAGAGCTGTCAGAAAAATGCTACTAGGGTTATCAATGCGCGGCAACGATGCTAGGTACGCTGTACGACTGAAAGGGCGCGCGCGTTCGAGGCGCGGTGCGGCCATCTTGATTATAACCCAATTTTTATAACTGTGCATCTGTCAACGTCATAATATTTGCATGTTGGTAGGTTTGGTATCCGTTTTGATAGGCGTCGGAGGAGGTGAGGAAATAAGCGGGCGGGTGAATTCAATGCCACCAACATGACGACTTTGACAGCTCGAAGTGCACAGTTAAAATAATTGAGTTATACTCCTAATACGCCTAGTGTTGCCGCTCGATAGTCTAATATCGATAGTATCGATAGTATTGCTCCTCGATATTGCATAAACTATCGACACTATCGATAGGTATGTACTATCGATAGTGATCTTTATTTCATTATCGATAGTATCGAGGTAAATAAAGGTCACTATCGATAGTACAAAACTATTGGTAGGCCTATCGATTGTTATTAATAAGAAATATGCATATGTTTTTTTTTAATTTTAACAAAATTAATATAAAAATATTTTTTCAAATATCTTGCTCAGAAACAAAGTTATAAGGCTTCAAAGTTGATGGTTAGACAGAGAGGTCCGATGGGACATGTGACGTCATAATGTCACGCAAGCCATACATCCGCCATAGAAAATTTTGTTTTCGTAAGGACAGATATATTTGTTTAATAATGTTGTAACTAGTTTGTTTTTCGATCAATTTCGATTCCGTTTTGACTGTCAGTATTCTATTTCTATATACTTTCAGATGAACTATGATAAAAACTAATATTTTTTTAATGCGTGTGCCCTATTCTGTGACCCTGTACACGTTTCTTTACGATGTATCGAACTGCATTCGTTCCGGCTGTGCACCGCAGGATGCCGTACCATTCCTCACCGGATTTTTATGCATTTCTCGTGTTGATATTAATATGAGGGTACATTCACGTGAGAGCGTCAGTGATGTAGTAGCTAAGGCCGCTGCCTGCTATCCAGGAGACGCGGGTTCGATTACCACCACGTAGAAATATAATTAGGGCGAGGCCCTATTCTAAATTAGCAACTCAACGCGCTTTAGTTAACGTTCATAACGTTCATATTGACGTGTGATGCTTCACGGAATCGTGCGAAAAACTCGTTTTTCTTGAACTCGTTTCTCTTTTTTGTGAAAAATATAGAACGAATTAAAAAACTATCTGGTTTCGCCGTTTAGGTATTAATATAGCCACCCAAAAATACAAAAAAATATGATAAAGATCAAGATATATTTATTCGCCAAAAACATGGTATAAAGATGGTAAGTTATAAGATAGTGCATTCATGTTTTGCTAAAATACTAATAGCATGCAAATATTTTATACAATGCAATATTTTGTCAATATTTCACTTATACATTCGTCATGCAATATTAATTCATATTTATAGGAAACTTGTATAATATTTAACTAACTTCTAAAGAATTCGTCCATATATTGTAAAACACATTTTCATTCAACCACTTAAATAACTTATTCTGGAAATGTCTTAAATTTAAATTTCTCACGTCCTTTGGTATTTTATTATAAATTTTTACACCCATAGTCATAAAACTTTAACTGTAAATCATCGTTTTTGGAATGTCATTATTATATACAAGTCTATCAGGGTCTCTTTTTACACGGTCATTTACGTCACAAGCTTTTTTGTATAAGTTATGTTCTTTAATAAATATGCAAAGTTCATATATGTATAAAGACGGTAGAGACAACAATTCAAGTTTATTAAAGAGAGGCCTGCAGGAGTCTCGGGGGTGGGCACCACATATTGCACGAATACATTTTTTCTGGGCTATGAAAACTCTTCCGACGTCAGTGCTATTTCCCCAAAAAATAAGCCCATACCGCAGTATTGACTCTACATATGCATGATAGGTTGTTAGAGCTGTTTTCGTATTTGTAATCTTTCGTACTCTATTAAGTGCATACACAAACCTATATATTCGTTTACTTACATTATGAACGTGCGTTTTCCAATTTATAGTTTCATCTAGAGTTAATCCTAGAAATTTTGCTGTATCATTCTTTTCGATAGTTTTGTTATGACACGTTATATTTATATTGGTATTGACTATGACGTTACGTGCTGAGCTTTTAAACTGTACGTAAGTAGTTTTTTCTAGGTTAATATTTAAGTTATTATTTTCTAACCAATCTACTATATTTGTCAATGTACATTTAATCTCATTTTCATGATCTTTGATAGTATGTTCTTATTGTCAGTCGTAATAATTATGGAAATGTCATCCGTGAAGAGGACGCAATGGTGATTCGTCATTCTGGTGATACTGTTTCCATATAGTAGAAACAAAACTGGGCCTAATACGCTACCTTGGGGAACACCTTTTAAAACGCTTTAGTATTCAGAGGAATGTTCCTTCATTTCATTGTTGCTGTCTATTCTGCTAATTATTACGCATTGTTTTCTATTTGTTAAATATGCCAATGAAATGCATTTCCTCTAATTCCGAGAGCCTCTATCTTTTTAAGTAACAAATCGTGTGAAACGAAATCAAATGCCTTACTCAGGTCCAGAAAAAGACCTGTAGTGAGGTTTTGATTATTAATATTTGTGATTACACATTTCATTAGAGAATATATCGCAAGGGTGGTCGATTTGTCCTTTTGAAAAGCATAATATTGTTCCTCATTTATTATATTGTATTTGTTACAAAAGTTGATCAATCTTCGGAGCATGCATTTTTCAAAAACTTTTGAAATAATGGGAATTAAAGTGATCGGTCTGTAGTTAGATATGTCATCTTTATTTCCTTCTTTACAGTAGACCTTTTAAGTCCTTGCGGAAATGTACCGGTAGTAGTATGTAGTTGTCGCTGAAAATATTGAGAAAACAGATTTGCAAATTTTGAATGTGGGGTGATTTTCGGTGATTTTAATTATTTATTTTTGCTTTATTCCTTGATTATATTATTATGTAAAATCTACTTGGTTACGTCGCTAAATGATAAACTATTCTGTTGGTTGTAATTGTCTTCATTTGGTACATATTCCGAGACGTGAGATACGCGAGTTAAAAATGGGGCCCAAGAACGATTTTTCAAATAGGGCCTCGCCTTAACTAGCGGTCCGCCCGCGGCTACGCTCGCGTTATGTAAGATTTTCCAGTAGGAATAATATTTTTTCCCGTAAAAAGTATCCTATGTGTTATTCCAGGTTACAAACTATCTCCACTCCAAATTTAATCCAAATCCGTTGAGCACTTTAAGCACGACGGCGGAACAAACATCCAAATATATTTTCACATTTTAAATATTAGTGTATTGTGATGTGATTTTGGCCGTGTGGTGACGGCAGAGTAGAATACATTTGTCACCAACCCCTACTCTTCCCGTGGGTGTCGTAAGAGGCGACTTAGGGACCACACATTGAACAGGGAACGGGCAGCAGCGCTCTCTAATACAGTAACCTTTTAATCTGCGATCTCCAACCCGCCTGCCAAGCGTGGAGATTATGGCAAAACCAAACACTTAAGTGGAGGAGGCTCATAGTCCAGCAGTGGACTGTACCTAACGGGCCGTTGATGATGATCTGATTTTAGGTACCATATTTCATAGTGACATTTACTGCTTATGTTTATGACCTACACTATCGATATCGACAAAGAAATAATGTATTTTTTTCTTCAACACGACCGGGTTCGATTCCCGAAAAAAGTTTTTTTTTAATGATGATGAAAATTTATTATTTGCTGTAAATGTGGTTTTCAAAGGCATAACAATCATATAATAGTTTCACACACTTAACCAATAGAGCATGCAAATCTTTACAATTAATTTATAAATTACAAACATTAAAATAATATTTAATTAAAATGTCAATTTAATGGTTCCGTACATGCATGTCATATCAATATAAATTTGTAAAAAGAATGTCAGTCAGGCTAATACTACATCAAGTTACTTATATTCTAAATACTCCTTAACGCTATAAAAACATTTGTCGGATAAATAATTGTAGAAGGCGATCTTGAATTTATTTATTAGTAAGTTTTTTATGTGGTCAAGAATTTTACTAAAGATTTTTACTGCCATATTATAACAGTTCCTTTGAAATCTAGATAGATATCTATCTATGAAATCTGTCTAATCTATGGATGCAGTGTTTCTCATCAGTAAAATCGACGACATGGTTCTTTAGAACAGATCTTTCTATGTCTTACAGTATCAGAGTTACCCATACTGACCCATCTACTTGGGCCACCCTATGTCTAAAATATTTGGCAATCTTGAAGGTTTTAAAATAGGGTATTGACTACGAGAAACGTAGTGTGGGACGCCCCCCTGCCAGGTGGACTGATGACCTGAGGAAGGTCGCTGGTGGTGGCTGGATGAAGAAAGCGGGTGATCGTGCGCTTTGGCGTGCCCGAGGGGAGGCCTACGTCCAGCAGTGGACTGCAATAGGCTGATTGATTGATTGACTACTTACTTTTTTTAATTTTTTTAATCCAAACTTGTTAGTTTCTGCTATCGAACACTAAAATTTTTTTTGCTGTATATTTAGTTTTCCAACCGATTCTGTTTTTTTCTTCGCGAATCGTCTGCTACTAATCTATATTTTTAAATTAATTCATAAAATATGGTCCCTATTAATTATCCTGCAAGAAAGTACGGGAGAAATCAAAAGCAAAGACAAATCAAGTTTATATTAAACCCGCTGTGCGCGGCGGGACACCTTTTCATTACAACTGCATTAAAACTAAGGGTTCATGCAGACGAGCAGCATCGCAACCACGAAGTAATAAAGAACTAGTTGCTCTGTGAGCTGTAGATGTTACAGTTAAAACCAGTTTTTCATTAGAACGCGTTTTCCCTAGTTAGAACTAGTTTTGCTAAATGCCTTTGTTATAACTAGAAATTATGTATACTCACCGGCACATCTAACCGCCCACTCTTCATTTCAGGGAATACTCGTGATTCTTTATAATTCTATTAGGTACTGCTGATGTCAGTTAAAAAGTTGTTAACTTAACGTTTATTTAAGTGTGTTTAATTTATCGTAAAATTATCAACAAATCAATTGTAATGTGTAACAATAAGCGTAGTTAAAAATTAACCCAAAATACAAGGGTGGGCGATTAGATGTGCCGGTGAGTGCAGTTATAAGAAAGGCATTTAGCAAAACTAGTTCTAACTAGGGAAAACGCGTTATAAGAAATCCGCCGTGTGGTGTGATGACGGCAGAGTAGAATACATTAGTCACCAACCCCTACTCTTCCCGTGGATGTCGGTAGAGGCGACTTAGGGACTACACATTGAACAGGGAACGGGCAGCAGCGCTCTCTGATACAGTAACCTTTTAATCTGCGATCTCCAACCCGCCTGCCAAGCGTGAAGATTATGGCAAAACCCTCCACTCAAGTGGAGGAGGCTCATAGTCCAGCAGTGGACTGTTACGGGTCGTTGGTTTGATTTTTTATTTGAAATCAAAACCTCTTATGTGGCGCTCTGGACGAAAATCACTTTTTTACACCATATTGTAGAAAATCAAATTCTCCACCTTCTACAAAAACTCTTATGTCAATATCTTACATATTCGCAGAGATACAGGTGACGAAAAAACTCCCATGTGACACTCAAAAAAAATTTATAATCAAATATGTCATGTGTGCAACTAAAATTGGCATGCTTATAATTGACAATCAAAATGTCTCATGTGTGCTACTAAAATACTAAATACTAAAATTGACATGCTTATAATTGACAATCAAAATGCCTCATGTGTGCTAAAATACTAAATACTAAAATTGACATGCTTATAATTGACAATCAAAATGTCTCATGTGTGCTACTAAAATTGGCATGCTTATAATTGACAATAAAAATGTCTCATGTGTGCTACTAAAATACTAAATACTAAAATTGACATGCTTATAATTGACAATCAAAATGTCTCATGTGTGCTACTAAAATTGACATGCTTATAATTGACAATCAAAATGTCTCATGTGTGCTACTAAAATACTAAATACTAAAATTGACATGCTCATAATTGACAATCAAAATATCTCATGTGTGCTACTAAAATACTAAATACTAAAATTGACATGCTTATAATTGACAATCAAAATGTCTCATGTGTGCTACTAAAATACTAAATACTAAAATTGACATGCTTATAATTGACAAACAAAATATCTCATGTGTGCTACTAAAATACTAAATACTAAAATGGACATGCTTATAATTGAAAATCAAAATATCTCATGTGTGCTACTAAAATACTAAATACTAAAATTGACATGCTTATAATTGAAAATCAAAATATCTCATGTGTGCCACTAAAATACTAAAATTGACATGCTTATAATTGACAATCAAAATGTCTCATGTGTGCTACTAAAATACTAAATACTAAAATTGACATGCTTATAATTGACAATCAAAATATCTCATGTGTGCAACTAAAATACTAAATACTAAAATTGACATGCTTATAATTGACAATCAAAATATCTCATGTGTGCTACTAAAATACCAAATACTAAAATTGACATGCTTATAATTGACCATCAAAATGTCTCATGTGTGCTACTAAAATACTAAATACTAAAATTGACATGCTTATAATTGACAATCAAAATGTCTCATGTGTGCTACTAAAATACTAAATACTAAAATTGACATGCTTATAATTGACAATCATAATGTCTCATGTGTGCTACTAAAATTGGCAATTTTTTGTTCACGAGGAAGGTTTTTTTTTTGTTTTTACAAAACTTGTATCTTTGCACATCAGAGGTCTCGATTTGGCAACGACGATTTCTCGCTTGTTTTTGCAGTTTTGTATGTAGAAAAAACCTCGCTTAGAAGAAGAAGAAGATATGACACATCGGATCTCTCTGTCTAACCATCAACTTTAAAGCCTTATAACTTTGTTTCTTGGGAAAAGATTATAAAAATAATATAATATGACGTGTTTATCTGGAGCTTGAAATATTTCGAATAATGTATAAAAAATATATATGCATATTCCCTATTGAGTATGCTAAAATTATTCGATTTGACTAATGTAATTAGAAATATGAAAACCATTTCGAGGTTTTATGAATTTACACATTTTTTTTCGTATTAAATTGTGACGTCACCGGTAGTTGTGATTTCGATGTAAGATAATACAAAAAACTTGATAATAACTTGTCGTCAATCAAATCTACAAGCAATGATATTATATATATGTCACCGTAAGATTGTGAACATCGTTAGTTTATAATCTTACTCGCAATATTATAATCTTATGGAAAATTCTGAACTGAAACCAACCATTTACAATTTAACGTATTATTTCTCGTTAGTTTACGATGTCAAACCGTCAAATTGTCGGAGGTTCCGGGTTGGTCCCGGCTACTATCTAGTCGTTACACGAGCCAAGTCAGTGGCCTTTGGCGGCTCTATAACACTGACACCAGGGTTTGTGTGGTCGGTTATCGACCTTAAAACCCACACGTTGATGATGATGAGGAGCTGAGTCACCACCCGAGAGGTTTTGCTTTATTTCACACGTTGTATTAATTCCGTGACCCTGTATAAATGAATACCATTTCCACTAACCGCACCTTCTATTATGATTATGAAGATTATTTGTTTTACGACAATAACACCCTTATGGCAACATATTATTTTATTATCATTATATTGTTGACACATCGATTATATTGTTAGCCGTGTGGTGACGGCAGAGTAGAATATTTTGTCGCCAACCCCTACTCTTGTGGGTGTCGTAAGAGGCGACTTAGGGACTACACATTGAACAGGGGACGGGAACCTTTTAATCTGCGATCTCCAACCCGCCTGCCAAGCGTGGAGATTATGGCAAAACCCTCCACGTAAGTGGAGGAGGCTCATAGTCCAGCAGTGGACTGTAACGAGCCGTTGATGTTGATGTTGACACAACGGAACATGAAAAAATTACGATCTTCTACTGTTTTCAAAATATTAAACGGTTCACTTTTGCTTTCAATTTCAATAGTTTCAATGCTTCATCGAAAGTGAAATGTCTAGTTTAATGACGTTTCGCAACTGATGTGCCTTTTTGGTGAAAGTGAAATCCGTCCGTTCGCTTTCATCGTGCATCGTTCACTGTTCATCGAGATGAACGATAAATGAAGCGTGTAAACAGCCGCGGCAGTAATTTATTCATTTGTTTATTGTTTCTTTACACGCTTTTATTAGCTTCACCTGTGTGTTTGTATGTATGCTTGTAAAAGTAACCGACTCGTTTGTTTGGTTTCGAATATGGCCGAAGGGATTTAGACCCACTTTAAACGGACAGATTTAATTGAAACTTTGTAAACTCCTATCAAGAACCGGTGACAATACAATAATTTCAAAAAAAAAGAACAAAAACAAAATACACGCTTTCACAGTACATAAAACTAAAAAGTGTAAAATAATTCCTAATATAAGCTGAAAACAATACATAATGAACGAAAAATACTAGTATTATTGTGAAAAAAGCGTGGGGTGCTTTGTGCCATATTTTTGGTACCTATATCGAGTACCTATATCACCCCACGCTTTTTTTTTTCACAATAATACTAGTATTTTTAGTTCATTGTTGTTTTCTGCTTATATTAAGAATTATTTTACACTTTTTAGTTTGATATGTTTTAAAAGCGTGTTTTTTAGTTTTCTTTAACTAACTATATTTTATTATTTTAAAATACAATGACATGGAATGGTGTAATATATGGAAATAATCATAGAATATTTTAGCACCATGAATGATTTTGGAAACAACGATTCAAGATCAAGAAATTTCGAAAAATGCTCACACATTTCTTCACTTTACATTTTGCGTCTAAACACATCAAGTCTTTCACTGTTCATCATTCACTGCCTTTCATTGAAAATGAATCACTTTGGATGAACCGTCTAATATCGCCTTAACAGCCTCCGTGGCCGAGTAGTGGACCTTTTGGCTTTCATTGCAGATGGTCCAGATTCGAATCCCGGTGTATGTCAAGCAGAAAATGCAATTTGCTTACTACTGTTTTATTTCCTCGCAATTAAAGTGAAAAGCAGAGTTTATAACTCGTCCACAAAACCATTTTATCCTCGACATTACTTATCAGCCCTCGCCTTCGGCTCGGGCTGCTAATAGTCTCGATTAAAAATGGTTCATTTTGTGCAAAAATCTTTCGCTGGCAACACTGGCGAATAGGTTGTAAACAAAAGATTTGATACATTTTATTGATTTAAAAATACTTTAATACAATTTTCCAAGTTTATCGCATTTGTTATACGTATTAATTAAGTGTATTTTGTGTTAATTAGTGTATAAGTGTAAAAAAATCTAATATTTATCCTAAATTGTGTATTTAAAAAACGTACCGTTGACAGTTGAGTATTTTATTTGAAATAATTTGCTACTGGGCTATATACTACGATACTTTCAATATAACTAGTTACTTAGGGACGTGAATCGATTTGAAATTACTTAGTTTTTTGTTGAATAGCTTATTTTTTTTATTTTTTTTTTGTACATTTCATTAATCATAACCTCAATTTAAGTGACTGCTTATCAGCTGTGCTACAGCCGTGTTTTAATCTTGCTTTTTTACTGTTATTTATTTTGTTTAAAATGCCAACTACCAGAAGTGAGGCAGCCCGTCAACTAGAAGACAACTTAAAATTAGCTTTGTATGAATTAAAACAGTGTAAGGTAACCAATGAGCAGTTGCTTACTGAGAGAGATGAAAGTGAGAAGGAGGTGTTGCTTATTGTTAATAAGAACTTAAAATTGAAAAGTGAGATGACAGAGTTGCACAACAAGTTCCTTGACGTGACGGGAGATAGGGATCGGCTTCAGCACTTGGTGGATGGCTTTGACCGGAGTGGCAGTGCGTTCGAAGATGCTCTGAGGCGTATTGCTGTCCTGGAGAAGGAGCTTCGCGACGCACGTAACGAGATTTCTGCACTAAAAACTGCAAACGATAGCCTCAGGTCGGCGCAGACCCAGTCACTCTTTGAGGAGCTGTTCACTCCACCTGTATCTTCTGTCATCTCACCCACAGATCAAAATTCATCTGTAACAATTGATCTTACGTGTGATAGTCCTAACAGATCGCAATCTGTTACCACTATGAGCTGTAGTAAAAATAAATTAAAGAAATATGTTAAATTGAATAATTTTATAAAAAAAACTCAAAAACTAGCAAATAGAAATAAAATATTTTGTAAAAATGTAAATTGTAGCAAGGAACGTGTCGAATTAATTAACGAAATCGACGATTGTAGATTATGTTTGGAAAAAACTACAGAAAAGTACGAATGTGACACACGGCGCCTCCAGTCAGATATGCATATTTTAAACTCGTCATTACAAAGTATTACACGTAAATATGAGTCAGCACAACACGAAATTAAGGAGCATGTGTCGGCTATGAATAGTTTGTTGGAGATGTGTAAGTATAATTATGACACTTTCATATCTTTGACCGACAATCACATCTGTGATTGTAAACAAGCTCCAGCGAGCTGTTCCGTGCCGACCGTGTGTCCCGCCGAACAGCCGGCCGAACAGCTGATACTGACCCAGGCGCCGTCAGTCGACTTGAGTACTAATAGTGTTATCAATAACGCCTCCTCCTCTCGAACAAAGAATAGGTATATAATGTACAGCGATGAACTTGGAAAAAATATAGGTTTACAACTTAGTCGGCGCGTGGGCCAGGCAATATTAAATAACTGTATGCCTGGCGCCACATATTCACAAATATTAAACAAAGTGTTGTCATCGCAGTTTTTAGAACCCACGACCCTAATTATTTTAATTGGTAGAAGGGAAAATGTATCTCAAAAACTAATTACTAAATACTTTTCCAAACTAAATTCTTTACAAAATGTAGATAAAATAATCTTATTTGCGTTTCCCTTCAGCCAATCTTTGTCGCAACATGAGAATTATATAAGACATGATTATAATACATTTATACACACATTGACATGTCGACATACTGAAAAATTTCATTTCATAGACACCAATATTTGTATTGGAAAATATTTTTATTTGACTAAGGATAGGTATTACCTATCTAGATTTTATACAAAACAGATAGCAGAGTTGCTATCTTATTTTATTTTGAACTCAGTCAATTTTTTGACTAATGAAACGCCTGCTTCTATTGAGCAGAGTAATAATAATGACATATACCCCTTGGAATCTGTTCCAAGTTCTTTAAATTAACCCATAGGACAACAGAGAGTAACTCTGGCAGTAGCCCTAATATTTGTATAAATATACCTTCATCTTGCCCATTAAATCAAGTTACTAGTAATAAATGTAAAAGCAAGAATATTTTAAACGTGGTTCATCAAAATATACAGGGCATATTAAGCAAGGAATTAGAAGTTGAGTTGTTCATGAACTGTAATAATATTGATATTTTATGTATTACAGAGCACTTTTTAAAAAGTTATCAGTTCATGTTCAGCTTTAATAACCACCACGTAGCTAGTTCGTTCAACAGAAAAAAAGCAGAACGCGGTGGCTCCTTAATACTTGTTAATAATAGTTTTAAATATAAGGAACGAGTTGACATAGTGAGCCTGTCTGTTGAGCGTACTATTGAAATAGCCTGTATTGAACTTGAACAACTTATTGTAATGAGCGTATACAGACCACCAGATTCATCTTTTGATTTATTCGAAAAGATAATGGATGAAGCGTTGACTAAAATCAGCGATAAAAACAAAATTTTTATAATTTGTGGTGATTTTAATGTTAATCTGTTAGAGGATAATAATACTTGTACTAGATTTAAATCTTTATTTTTATGTCACAACATGAACTATCTTTTTTTGGAGCCTACTAGAATTACTGCAACATCTGCTACTTGCATTGATAATATATTTTCTAACATTACGCCTACTTACAAATCGGTCATCAATAAATTAACCTCTGATCACTCTGGTCAGATAGGTATATTCAATATTAAAATAAAAAAGGACCAAAAAGAGAATATTACATGTGTCCCCATTAGTGACACTCGGCTAGAACACTATAGGAATAATATTTTAGATAAATTATCGGAAATACCATACAGTGACGATCCAAATTTATTGTATAACTCAGTATTTAACTTTGTCAAAAATGAATATGATACGGTATTTAAATCAAAAACTATAAAAGTTAATAACAAAGCTTTGTTTAGTGATTGGGCGACAGCGGGAATTCATAGGAGCAGACGAAAATTATATGAACTCTATGAAGAGAAATCATATAACAAAAGTACGGCCTTTCTAGATTATGTTCGTAGTTATTCAAAAATGTTTAAACGCGTTTGTGCCGTAGCTAAATCCAATTTCATTAAAAACAAAATTGAATCTAGTAGCAATGTAATGAAAACGACATGGAAAATTATAAATAGCGAGACTGGAAAGGCCAAAGCTACACATAATAACTTCAAGCTTAAAATAGATAATCAATTGTTAAGTACAGACCTAGAAGTAGCAAAAGCCTTTGAAAATTTCTTTACGGACATTCCAGTTTCAACAACCAAGTCTTTAAATTCATCTCCCGCTGCTGCTGAATCTATACTTAAGCAGAACTTTGAGGAATGTAAAACAGATTTTAAATTTAGGCACGTAAATAATGAGGACATTGTAAAAGCGTTTAAATCCCTGGAAATGAAAAAGACGGCTGACGTCCATGGTCTATCTGTAAAAATTATAAGTTCCATTATAGATTGTATCGCACCTCACCTTTGTTGCATATTTAATCAATGTATAGATAATGGCGTGTTTCCTGACTTGATGAAACTAAGTAAAGTGATACCTTTATTCAAAGCCGGTAGTACATCAGACCCCACAAATTTTAGACCTATATCGATACTACCAACTCTTAGCAAAATATTTGAAAAACTCATACTTAATCAATTGCAGAGTCATTTTTATGTCAATAATTTAATTCATGTTGCTCAGTTTGGTTTCACAAGGGGTCGTTCAACAGCCGACGCTGGTGTTGAGCTAATTGACAATGTTTTTGGTGCCTGGGAAGACGCAATGGATGCAATAGGTGTATTCTGCGATCTATCCAAGGCTTTTGATTGCGTCCATCATGACATTCTTGTCAGGAAGCTACGCCATTATGGTGTAAAAGATCAGGCTCTTGGCCTTCTGGAGTCATATCTAACAGATAGGGTTCAGATGGTCGATGTTAATGGGAAAAGATCACCCGGATCTTCAATAAGTATGGGCGTCCCGCAAGGTTCAATTCTTGGACCTTTCTTGTTTTTAGTATATATTAATGATTTACCTTATCTTGTTAAAGCAAAACATGGGTTAGTATTGTTTGCCGATGATACTTCTTTGATATTTAAAGTTAAAAGACAACAATCAAACTATGACGACGTAAACAATGCTATCTCTAGTATAGTGAATTGGTTTACTGTTAATAATCTATTACTTAATGAAAAGAAAACTAAATGTATTAAATTCGTATTACCCAATGTGAAACCGGTAACTACAGATATATTTATAAAAGGACAGAAATTGGACCTTGTAGATTCGACTGTCTTTTTGGGCATTACTTTAGATGCCAAACTACAATGGGATTCTCATATAAATAAATTGTCGAACCGACTGAGTTCAGCAGCGTTCGCAGTTAAAAAAATTAGAGCCCTTACCGACGTAGACACCGCTAGACTAGTCTACTTCAGTTACTTTCATAGTCTAATGACCTATGGTATTTTATTGTGGGGTCACGCTGCGAATGCTAATAGTATATTTATTTTGCAGAAACGGGCTGTTCGTGCAATTTATAGATTAGGGCCTAGAGTGTCACTGAGGGAAAAATTTAAAGAAATCAATATTCTGACATTTGTGTCTCAATATATCTATGACAATCTTGTGTATATAAAACGAAATATAAGTAATTTTCAGAAGCACAGTGATATACACAATTTTAATACTAGAAATAAAGACAAGTTGGTTGCTTATGTCAGCCGACTACATAAAATTAGTAATTCTTTTAAAGGCAATTGTATACGCTATTACAATAAGGTCCCTACTGATATTAAAAACTTGCCTTTAGACAAGTTTAAAATAATTATAAAACAGAAATTGTATAAAAAAGGTTACTATAGGATATCTGATTACTTAGAAGATAGGTGTCCATGGGAATAGATTGTTTGAGTAGCAGGCTTTTTCGATATGTAATAAGCATTAATTTTGTAATTGACAATATTTTATTTAAAAAAGGAAACGCAAAAGATGCGACGACTGTGGAGTTTCTTCGGTGAGCTCTTCTCCACAGATTCCGCCATTGTGTTAGTGAACTCACCCAAAAAAAATGTAATGACGGATCTAAGTGATGTAATAACATCCTATGGAAATAAATTATTTTGACTTTGACTTTGACTTTGACTTTGCACTTGTTGTAAAATCTACTATTATTGTACACAAACACAAACAATATTATAAGGTAGCCATTTCTTACCAGAAAATAAGAGAGACAATTACTTATTATAAAGATGCGGGTCTGTGCACTTATCATAAGTTTTTTTTTGTTTGCCTTTAAGATATTACAATCTAGCCTAAAGACTAATGAGTGATTAAATTTTAACTTAAATTGCTAAGTAGATGTTAGCTAAGAGTGTGTCCATCAACACTTATCTTATTGTCTCTATTAAGGGGAAGACACTTTGTTCGTGTGTTCTTTACGGGAAGCACTGACTGCACTACATTACACTAATGTTTACTAAACTAACTCAAAGGGTTTCATCCTTTTCAGTCTTCTCACTATGTCCGTGGTGTCGAGGAGCTGGATAGCCTCAACGTTCACGTGATGATGAAGTCTTTGTTCGTGAGCTTCGGCATATCATTTTTCTAAGCTGATACTTAAAACTAGCAATAGACATACGTACACCTTAAACAGCTGACTGTACTAATTAGGTGTACCTTTATTGTCTAGGAATAAGGTCTGAATTAGCGCGAATTACCTGAGAAGTACCTAAGTAACTGAGTTAAACGCATCGGAACATGAATTAACTTTTTTGACAAAGTTACTTGATTGTTAGTTATTTTGTTAAGTAAGTTAACGAAAAGTTAGTAATTCGATAGGTTAACTACGTAGTGTTTTATTGTACTAATGGGACTTTTCTTGTAGTTCTAGAAATGCCTGCTATGTGGCGCTAGATTCCACTTCAATTAAACCTGAACAACTTACCTATCAAATAGGGAAAAAGGCAATCACATTATAATATAAAATATATATATATAGGTATATATTATGTGGGAACATCTCACACACGGCCATCAGATCCCAAACTAAGCAGAGCTTGTACTATGGGTATCAGACAGCTGATATCATCAACAACATCAACGGCCCGTTACAGTCCACTGCTGGACTATGAGCCTCCTCCACTTAAGTGTTTGTTTTTGCCATAATCTCCACGCTTGGCAGGCGGGTTGGAGATCGCAGATTAAAAGGTTCCTGTATCAGAGAGCGCTGCTGCCCGTTCCCTGTTCAATGTGTGGTCCCTAAGTCGCCTCTTACGACACCCACGGGAAGAGTAGGGGTTGGTGACTAATGTATTCTAGTCTGCCGTCACCACACGGCACACCAGAGGCGCTACAATAATTTATAACAATAATTTACAATAATTTATAATTTGATTTGGTGCTTAATTCGTAGTTGAACAGACAGATGTCTTATCTGAGACAACCTAAGGGCCATTGGTACTCTCATTAATTTTGTCTCCTATATCAATCACACTTATAAGAAGTCTTTTCAACTTTCCCCGATTGTAGCAAAAAAAAAGCTTTATCCAATGAGGGATTTTCTGACAGCTCTTTAAAAAATAAAAATAATAGTTCTAATTAAGACGATAGATGGCGCCAGGTGTACTTCGTGGATTCTTTTTTTTATGACCCTAGGTGACTCGCCAGATTTCTTCGGATCCACGAATCGTCACCGCCATCTACCGAAGTTTTATGAACAATTTTTTTTAATTGGCTGTCGGAAAATTCCCCATTGCTTTTAAACTAATTAATTACCAGTGTGTTATTTTTTAATAGATTTATTTAGAGCGTCGGTGGTCTAGTGGCTAGTGTCACTGCCTCCCGTCCGGGAGACGCGTTCGATCCCAACCACGTACCAATGTGTTTTCGAATTCATGTGTACGTTTATTCGACGCTCTTGACCACAGAGCTCTTGACAGTGAAGGAAAACATCGTGATGAAACCTGCACACTCCTGCGAAGAAATTCAAAGTTTGTGTGTGAAGTCGAACGAACCCGCACTTGGCTACCGTGGTCGACTAAGGCCTGATCGCCCTAATTCAGAGTAGGCTCAAGCCCCTCGGTGGGCAGCTACTCTTATTCCTATGGGAAAATCTTGCATAACGCGAGCGTAGCCGCGGGCAGACCGCTAGTCAACATCAACATCAACGGCCCGTTACAGTCCACTGCTGGACTATGAGCCTCCTCCACTTAAGTCTTTGGTTTTGCCATAATCTCCACGCTTGGCAGGCGGGTTGGGGATGGCAGATTAAAAGGTTACTGTATCAGAGAGCGCTGCTGCCCGTTCCCTGTTCAATGTGTAGTCCCCATGTCGCCTCTTACGACACCCACGGGAAGAGTAGGGGTTGGTGACAGCTAGCATTATACTAGACCGCTAGTATTATAAATTAAAAAGTTGATTTTTTTACAGAATTCTTCGCGTCAAGTCCGGATTGCACTGCACTATGACGGCACAGTCCCGGGTTTGGTTCTTGTGTTTGGTAGCCATGGTCTATCTCGACTGTTGCTACACAGCAACTGTAAGTATCTAATATCCAACGATATTATAAGTAAAAAGGCGTAGGCGCACTTACAAGGCAAACGGTGTTTTAACATGGCACAAAACTCACACAAGGACGGCAAGTCTAAGCTTAAGTGCGAAAAAGAGACAAAGCGACGCGTGACTAAGTTCAGGTTGGCTAATTAGACAACGTTTGATGTGCCGCTTTTTGAGCGCGTATGACTTATCTACGCATTTTTACCTAGTATATCATTGCTAAAGGGCCCCGGAGACGGTCAAACGGTTTGATTCAAACACGTAAAGTTTGGTTTGACTCAAACCATTTTGATCGTTTACAAAGGTGGTTTGAACGGTTTGTCAAACATTTACGTGTTTGAAGCATGTTTGATGCAATTTCATATTTTTCGTTTGATGCAATTTCATATTTGGAGTCATCGTATTCGGAGCAATCCTGTAATGATGTCGTCTTTTGTAATTATTAGTTTTTAATAAATAAATAAATTTTGTTTTGTTTGACGCGTCAGAAGTGTAATTACGACAGCGTACAGAATCAGACTGCGCAGAGCCGTTTGACAAACCGTTCAAACCGACCTCAAACGGTTTGATCAAACACGTAAGGTTTGAGGCAAACCGTTTGTTTGATTGTAATACAAAATTTAACGAAGTACTAAATATTTTTTTTTTCGTATCTAATTACGAAAATAATAAATTTCAAATAGGTAGGTATCTTTGTAAGTAAATATAAGAAATGAAAAGGTCTGACTGAAATACTAGATACTAAGTCAACCATTACACTACGGGACTATTTACAACACAATGACATCCTTCAAAAGTCGCTTCATAACGTGGCCCGACTTATTAAGTCCTGATCTCGTCCAAATCAACCATCCCTGCGTTCCGAATCGCGCTGACAGCACTTTGAGTACCCAAAACCGCGTACCGAATCACTGTCATTGGGATTACGGCAGCCATTGTGACGTCACGGATTGCGTTATGACCGCCGCCATCTTCCGCTAACGGCGCCCATGCTCCAGAGCGAAATTCACGTAAGCGTAATGTCAAATTCGACTTTGACATATTGTGTGTTTATTTTTAAAAGTTAAATGTTTAATGTTTAAATGTAAAACTAACGTGTCTTATATTTATTTGGTTGAACAAAATTAAAAACACGTTATTCAATTATGAAATGGAGATAAATTACTGAAATATTTTAAATCAATCAGTTTTGTAGGTTAGGGTTGCCAGATGTTTGATAGTAAAAGTATCGAGTAGGTTATGTATATATTACGATAGTTTTGACTCAGGCACATACATACATAAGATAATATCATAGGCAATCTGATAAAATATAAATATCAAACATTCTTTTTTTTATTTTTTTTATTTCATGTGCCTATTTACATCACCATTTTTAAAAATTCGCATACCTTTTCTTATTTTGCCATGCGAAAAGTGCTGTTTTCACAGCTGTACGATACTTTTTTAATACGTATAATAATTTAGAATTTTGCCAGTTTTGGTACGGTAATCAACATCTGGCAAGACTGAGTTATAAGCAGTTTCAGCGCGCTCAAACGTCGTTCCGTTTTGATTTCGCTCATGAGCCGTATTATCGCGATTTCTGAATCGGTACGCGAGTAATCGCTGTCAGTACTTTGAGCCGTGAAATCTGATTCGGAATACAGCCCATATCGAACACGTCTGTCGGATTTTGGCATCAAACTGACAAGTTGACAATCCATAGCATTTTCAACGGAGCTTGCTCGCGCCTGCATGATCGAGTAGTCAAAATACTGCTCGACCATGCGCGAGCATTTTGTAGTTCGGTGTGCGCTGACCATAAGAAGACTTGGCTCCAGTCTTATTTAAATAAATGGAAAAGATGATTTAAATTTCCGACTAGGCAGCATCGGTTAAGATACCCTCGCCTGTCCAGAAAGGACGAATGATAAAAAAAAGGGTAATGAAATGAGATATTTCTCAACAGATTCCAAGAAGCTTCGACCCTCGGCTCAACGACGAGATGATGTTGGCTCCTAAGAAAAGACCTTTCTGCAACGCTTTCACAGGTAGGTCGCTCCATCTAACCGTCTCGCGTTTTAAATATCTAATACACGAATCATCGAGCCGTGTGGTGACGGCAGAGTAGAATACATTAGTCACCAACCCCTACTCCTCCCGTGGGTGTCGTAAGAGGCGACTTAGGGACTACACATTGAACAGGGAACGGGCAGCAGCGCTTTCTGATACAGTAACCTTTTAATCTGCGATCTCCAACCCGCCTGCCAAGCGTGGAGATTATGGCAAAACCCTCCAAATAAGTGGAGGAGGTTCATAGTCCAACTGTTGACTCGAATCATTAGTAAAGTATGCGTGAAGCTACTAAATAAAGCCAAGCACGTGTCGGGCCACGCAATATGTAGGGTTCCGTAGTTGTCCAATCATCAAACACACCAAAAACATCAATCAAAATATTTTTCTATTATATTTTCTAGTACCAAATTTCTTACTTGTACAAGTACATTTTATAAGTTGGTCTATTATTCGATAACCTGTACAAGTGAAGCCTACTTGATGTAGATAACTTGTAGATTTCCTTTTAAATTCATCAACACTTTTACCGTGAATTTTTTCACATTTCCAAATACAACGGTTTCGCTGGTGGGGGGGGGGGGGGGGCGGAACTTAACTCTAACAAAAATAAGCACTTTAGCAAACCCCCATTATTTATAAAAACCAATGCAACTCACACTATAAGGTAGTCATGAATAAAAATAATAACCCCCTAATCACGTGTACCAGAGGAACCCTAAAAAAAAATATTATTTTATTCTTCAGCTTTGTCGGCATGATTAATATGAATATCCATGCCAAATTACAGCCTTCTAGTACTAAGAGTTTCTGAGCTAAGCCGCGGACGGACAGACAGACAGACACACGGACATTGCGAAACTATAAGGGTTCCTTTTTGACTACGGAATCCTAAAAAGTTATCGTTGTACGTTGAACGACTGGCGGCGCGGCCATTTTGCTTCGATACTCCTAACTCGCCCCCAACTGTGGGGCGGGGTGAGGAAGCATGGATTGGCGGGAGGGGGAGAGTGGCCATTCTGTACGGTAGTACTTTATTAATGGTCTAAGTGGTATTGTGATCGAAGACTATATTGCCCGCGATGTCTTGAAGCTAATGTAATAAAAGTTGAAGTATGAAGTACTAGTTCCTTTCTTTTATACTGGGTGGCCCATTTAGATGGGTCAGTATGGGTAACTCCGAAACTGTTAGACATAGAAAGATCTGTTCTAAGGAACTATGTCACCGATTTTAGTAACAATAAAAACTGCATTCTTAAAAAACTTGTTTTTAACTCGGGCGGGATTCAAACCCGGTCGTAAATATATATATATATGTCGGGGCGTAGGATACGTAGACCGAACTGGAGCATGAGTTATAAATCTAGCAGCTCGATTAGCTCATAGATGAAGTCTTTGGTGGCTGTTTGGGAACCGCTGAAAAAGTATGAGAACTACTGGGCTATGGTATATTAGCTAAGTAGATGCGCGTAGAGCATGGTGCGATGATTTTTGAGAGGCAGTCTCGCTTGGACGCCGCCCGCGCACAGCACAAGCCATAGAAATCATCTCTCCGTTTCGGCTCTACGTTCACTTTTATACGCCCACATTAAAGACTTTCCCTATAGTTTTCCCACCTGATGTTTCCGTCGCCGCGTTCCGACATAATATAATATATATATAGTAAAATAAATAAATACATTATTTGTTTTAAATATTTTCCCAGCGTCTCCGCCAAACTTGTGCATTTAACAAGTGTCAAGTGACAAGCCACGCCCACCAACTTCATCATCATCAACAGCTCATATAAGTCCCCTGAATTAGGGCGATTAGGCCTTAGTCGACCACGCTGGCCCAGTGCGGGTTGGTCGACTTCACACACAACCTTTGAAGGATTGTGCAGGTTTCATCACGATGTTTTCCTTCACCGTAAGAGCGTCGAATAAATTTTCTTGATACCTACTTCTCTCGTGTGAGGTAATGAGATCTTAAATATTTAAATCAGCCGTACTTAAGCCATGTTGAGTTCTCCTAATAAATAATAAATAATTAATCATAAAAATGAATCGCAAAATGTGTTGGTAAGCGCATAACTCAACAACGCCTGGACCAATTTGGCCAAATCTTTTTTTAAAATGTTCGTTGAAGTTCAAGGATGGTTTTTACGGCGAGAAAAATTAGAATTATTGCTGGAAAAACCCTAAAAATAGCCCTTTTCTTTTTCCCATACAAATGATTTCTAACTAAAACGTAGTCAATTTGAGCTTTATTGCTATGGTATAAAGTTCATATTAAATTAGGTGTAGGGTAGGTGTAGGTTAGGTGTAGGGTAGGTGTAGAATAGGTGTAGGGTAGGTGTAGGTTAGGTGTAGGTTAGGTGTAGGGTAGGTGTAGGGTAGGTGTAGGGTAGGTGTAGGGTAGGTGTAGGGTAGGTGTAGGGTAGGTGTAGGGTAGGTGTAGGGTAGGTGTAGGGTAGGTGTAGGGTAGGTGTAGGGTAGGTGTAGGGAAAAATGGCAGGACGACGTCTGCGGCGTCAGCTAGTAATTAATAAAGATCAGTTTAACTCTTTAGTATAATACGTTATATCCACTCAACCTATCAACTCAACTCAACAACGGCCCGTTACAGGCCACTGCTGGACTATGAGCCTTCCATAATCTCCACGCTTGGCAGGCGGGTTGAAGATCGCAGAAATGTTACTGTATCAGAGAGCGCTGCTGCCCGTTCCCTGTTCAATGTGTAGTCCCTAAGTCGCCCTAAGTCGTCTATCTATCCTACACCTTATACTAATATTATGTGTGTTAGGAAAATTTCCATGAATTTAGTAATATTCTGATATTCACGTTCGTAATACTAGAAATAAGAATAAATTTGCAAATCACCACTAAAGACTAGCAGCTAAGTTTAGTATTTTATTTGTGGGGCTCTGTGTACGCTGCTATAACAAAGTAACTGATGGTATTTTAAGTCTTCCTGAAAGAAAGTTTAAATATATTGTAAAACGGACTTTATGCAAAAAGTCTAACTATAAATCAAATGACTATTTGATTGATAAGAAGGCTTGGTGTTCGGATGCACCAGCACGGCACAGGAAACATTAAGAATATCGATCGATTATTGTAAACAACATTTTTAAGAAATGTACAGGTGTCAGTCAGGGGCCGTTTCACGAAGCTACAAGAATTACAAGTACAATTCGATGTACATTGCGTAGACAAAAAGATAAAACGATAAGGGTATACAGTTAAGGCGAATTGGCTACGCAATGAATATCAAATTGTAACTTGTTGCTTCGTGAAACGGGGCCTAGGTGTAGGGTAGGTGTAGGGTTGATTTTGGGTAGGAGTAGAGTAGGATAGAGTTGAAAAGTGGCAAGACAACGTCTGCCGGGTGAGCTAGTTTAGGATAAAAAAGACTTATTGAAAAATGACGTAAGGAAAAAATATATTGATTTTTGATAGTTCTCAGTGAGGTCACGCTTCGACCACCATTACATATACTTTTTGATTATATCGATTTAATCAATTACTAATTCCCACTATCGATTCTATCATAGAATCGTTTAATAAATCGATACGCGATCAATGGGGGATTTTCTAACAGCCAATTAAAAATTAAAAATTAGTTCTTTTTTTTTATTTTATTAGTTGATGGGCTTACTCTTGACCACAATCAGGTCCGCGGGGGACGAGATGTGGTCGATGATGGAACGAGTTTGCCCAGAAGGTGCCTGTTCACTCTAGCTTTGAAAATGCTTGGGTTATAAGCACTCGGAAAAACAGAAGCAGGCAAAGAATTCCACTCCTTGGTTCATAAATCTTCGATAGATGGCGTTGTCGATTCGTGGATTAAGAAATCCGGTAAGTCACCCATTAAAAGGATTAAAAAAAAAAGAATTCACGAAGTTCACCTGGCGCCATCTATCGTCGTAATTAGAACGATCATTTTTATTTTTTAAAGAGCTTTCAGAAAATCCCCCATTGGCCACAATAATGTTTGAGTGGGTTTTTTGCACATTCCCACACTGACATATCTTGGGTCCAACCAAGCTTGTATGGAAACTGATCGACGACGGTCTTTCAGCTGGTAACAGTTATTTTTTTACAGGTTGTGGTCGCAAGAGGTCCCAGGTTGCACCTGGAATGCCAGTACAGGAAATAATGAGGCAGAGACAGGTACCTTACCTACCTACCTTATAACTAAATTATTACCGGATTTATTATTATTTATTTTTATTATTATTAGTATTACCGGTACAAAAGGTATATGCCATCAAAAACATAACTTGTAAAAAACCAAGTCTCGCACGCAACTTAGTCTACCGTAAAAAGTTGTGAGATCCATGTAATACCAAGTCGGTTAATTTATTCAGTCCCTACTTAAGAGTCCTTCTGTCTTAAGTTATTACGTAATGAGCTCACCTAACAACATCTTATAGTGACCAGATCAATATTAAAAATCTCTTATGTTTTAAATAAATACATAGATTGACCTGGCAATCGCATGAAAACACAATGTATCTCACAAGTAATACATTATTATATTAAATTTGATTGTTTAGTGCGATTGCCAAGTCAATCTATGTATTTATTTTGTATTTCTTTTTTATAAATGCCTGCTTGGTTACTGAAAACTCAGGCTTCTGGTTTTATCCACAACGAAGTTATAGGGGGGTCGAAAATGGCCTGAACTGCTTCGAGAAAAGTATGGTACGGCCGTGCTTCTTTTTTGCTCGACTTGGCGGGGGCACTGCCGTGCCCCCAGATTACATTAAATTACATTACCGGTAACATTAATAAATGTTACTTATATTAACAGGGCTCCGTTTCAAAAAGGTACAATAAGGTAAAACGATAAAGGCTTCCAGTTTAGGTGAATTGGCTACGCAATGAATATTAAATTGTAACTTGTTACTAGTAAATTGTTGCTTCGTGAAACGGGACCCTGGTCCTCATAGCACAGGTAGGGTTGCCAGACGTCCGGATAAAGCCGGACACGTTCCGGCTTCTTTTGCGTGCGTTTTTTGCCAAATAAGACAATATCCGGCTTTTGTTAGGCTTTATTTTATCATTTTATTGTTGTTTCATTAAAATCTAAGGAGATTTGGTGGTAAATTTTATAAAAGTCTAGTCTTACTTTAAAAAATCGTCGTGTGAAGACTAAAATAAGGGTATTACTACCCAAATGTCCGGCTAAGCTGGCTGGTCAGTCCGACTTTTCGGTTTTAAGACCTGGCGACCCTAAGCACAGGGAATCCTAGTTTGAGGACCATCAGGGATGTCAATTTGTTTGTTATTGTATTTTTTGTTGGCTGTCCTTTAGCGGCTCTGTGAGCTGTAGACCTCGCGAGTCTGTATATCTTTTCATATTTATTTTTATTTTTTTCTCCACAAACATCCCCGACCCCTTGATTTTTTCTTTTTTTTCATATATATTTTTTTAATCTTATTTTATTTTATTGGTTGAGAAATGTGACCTGTAGAGGAAAACAGCCTCAGCGGTAGACCTTGTAAGCTGGCAGCCCCCATAACTCCGTAATTTTTTTAAATTTCCAAAAACTGACTCGACAAAAAAAAAATCGTTTAATTTATCGAACCTGATCACAAAATTTCACGAGAATCGGTTGAGAAACGTGACCTATAGAGTGAAACAAACAAACAGACAGATAGACATACAACAGCAAATTTGGCCAAGCTGAAACAGAGACGCTTCGCTCGCTCGGTCAATAAATAAATAGATAAATAAAGACTTTTATTATTTATATATTTATTTAAACTTTTTATTCAGTTTCACCTGTCCCGCTGTCTGTCTGTAATCAAAACTTACTATAGTATAGTTATTTTCTCGCTGCAGACTCGGTTGTAAAACTTCTCTCTTTCCCACTCACGGGCCTAATGGGATGACGCGTCATCAGGCCCGTAAGGCCCGTGAGTGCGAAAGGGAGAAGTTGTCTGCAGCGAGATAGTAACGCTATAGTTAAATTTGACACACTTCCCGGTTTCCGATTGAGCTGAAATTTTGCACGCATGTATTTCTCTTACGGTGAAGGAAAACATCGTAAGGAAACCTGCGAAGAATGAAGTGCCTGTGTGTGAAGTCGACCAACCCGCACTGGGCCAGCGTGGTCGACTAAGGCTTAATCGCCCTAATTCAGGGTAGACTCGAGCCCCTCGGTAGGGACGTATATGAGCTTTTGATGATGATTCATCCCATTGCTGGGCAAAAGCTTTTTCCCACTTCAATCCATTTCTCCTCGAATGTGTCCAGATCATCTCACCTTCGTTTTCTAGGGTTTTATAAAACAGCTAGCGGTTTTGTAAAACGGGTGATTTAACTATCTATCTGTGACATAATATATAGTGTTAACAAATTAGCTCTAAATATTTTTTAAGGGTAGGTTATACATAGGGAACATGCATAAAAAAATTATTAGTTTTTTTCATAGCTCATCTGAAAGTATACAAAAATAGAATACTGACAGTCAAAACAGAATCGAAATTGATCGAAGAACAAACTAGATACAACATTATTAAACAAATATATCTGTCCCTCTCTACGAAAACAAAATTTTCTATGGCGGATGTATGGCCCGCGACACGTCATAATTATGACCGTCAACTTTGAAGCCTTATAACTTTGTTTCTGAGCAAGATATTTGGATTTTTTCTCGTGTGTTTATCTGGATCTCGAAATATTTCGATTAACGAATTTTAAAAAATTGTGCATGTTCCCTATTGATAAGAATTACTTATCACAAAAAAAAAGTTGGCAATCATTTTTATTTATTTATTATTAGTGACACTGTAACTCCCCGACCCTAATGTAAATTAAAACTATGTAGAACAACGTGTCTGTTGTAAGACATAGAGAAAGTTATAATAAAAGATTCGAGACGAATTAAGAGAATTTTTGTTTTTTTAATACGTTCTTGTAATGAATTTTTATAATTTTAATACGTTCGTGTAATGAATGTTTTTAATTTTAATACGTTCTTGTATTGGACATTTTTGATATTTCTAAAATTAATAACTCAGAAACTAAAAGAGATAATGCAAAACTAAATGCATACTTGGGGTGCATAGACTGAGATACGTTCGCATTGTGAGTTTCAGAAATATCGAACAAGTTTAGGAAAAGGGCCTGTTGACCTACCGCGTACCGTCGATGCGTATCGCCAATATACATGGTGGGAGGCAGTCGGCCGTCTAGGAATAGATGGCTGGCGGAACGTTAAGTTCAAGAAAATTGACATTATTATAAAAGTGCAAAAATAGACTAATATAAGTCTATACTTGGAAAACCAAGTGAAATAATTGCCGAACCTAAAGTCGCAGGCGCTGCACAGCCTCTCACTGCCTTTCGACGGGATTTCGGTCCCTGAAGACTGGCGTGCTGCCTGTTTGTTATGGGAACGGTTAATTATGCCTCTATGGATGACATATCCCATCCGAGATGGTCAAAAATGAAAATCAAGGGAATCATAGGCTTGACGCACCTAGATGACCTAATGAAAGCGGACACGGCCGCTGGATCAAACTGATCATATAATGCACTATATTTGACCATCTCATAGAGAGCCCTTATCTGACGCATGAAGACGAGGTATAACTATCGCTGCTATGATATTGTTGGCACTGCATGTCTAGCTCTGAACCGCTGATGTATGGGTCGCATCCTAGGCGTGATAAGTACACTAAGTTTACCCCCGATAGTGGAGTTAACAATATCTTAGTGGCTACCTTCAAGACGCAAGTCTGTGGAGAGATTTCCGTATCTGACCTATGAAGATGTGGAGTAACCATCGGGCTGCTATGAATGCCGCTACCACTGTATGTCTAGCTCTGAACCGCTGATTGACCGAAGACGCATACAGCGACTTGAATACATAGCCGCGGATGGGAACTTGTCCACAGCCGTGCGCGGTGGACCTCAGACTGATTAGTGTCGATGATGGTCTTTCAAGTCTTAACCCCGATAATGGAGATAGCGGAGGACATAGTGGCTTCCTTCAAGACATAAGTCTGTGAAGAGGCATACTGGAACGAGTTTATTAATTGAGAACGAGAAACTGGACGTGGACTGCTCTGGCTAATATCATCATGTATGATTTATTACTGGATCAACTGTGCGATGTAATATCGACACATATGGTTGCAAGGAGAGGAGGCTCATAGTCCAGCAGTGGACTGGACGAGCGATGATGAAGGCTGTAATGCTATATTCAGAGCGATAGCTGAAATGAGTCTTTAGATTCATATGCGGTCTCAGGCACGGAGACGCGCGGCGGAGATATATATATATATATATGGAGATATGAAGTTGGAGCAGATCTGCCTGGCAGTACCGTTCAGATAGACGGAGATCCAGTATGCAGGAGCAATCCAGATATGAGACCCACAGTCAGTAGCAGCTGTGAGGTCATCCCTTCGAGCTTGCTCGTTGGAAGATGGTTTACCATCAATAGGCGCTGGTTCACGTGTGGACTATCCTATAAACACACCCTTGAACGCAATACGTTGGACACTTCGGTGGAAGACGGGATTAGCCTCCCAAAAGGTTACCGCAGCGGCTCAGCCGTATCGGGAACGCTACGGCTAGTATCGATTGGACGTAGTCCACTAGCTTCGGCTTACCACGAGAAGCTTATGCTTTCAACGAAGAGACTTTGGTCTCCTTCCATCGCTTAAGGCGCACCGGTCGGACCAGAGTCCGCTGTAGACAATCCTTCGGGGTTGTCTATTATTTTAACCTTTTTCCTACACCTCTGAGGGGAGAACAGGAGCATTCTGAAGGACAGAGTGGGAAGTGACTCACAGAGAGCGCGTTGGTGGAGCGTTTATTCTCACTCGTCTCGTAAATGCTTTAACAGTTAGTTTGCTGTAAAGGTGTGAGCGTATCGGGTCTTTGCTGCTAGACTGCTGTCTTGCTCGGGATCTGGGGTCTTAGCAATCAACTAGCTGAAGGAACTAAAACTAGTTCCTTCGTCAGGGCTGGATCTTGCTGGATCTTGCTGGATCCCTTGTGTGATGGTAGTATGGAAGACACAGAGAGATTATGTAACTGTATTTTTCAATACGGTTGACATAGCTTAAGGAAAAGGGTATCCCGGTGCGTAGAGCTAGGATGGTCGTCTCCAGGAAGTATCATTAGAGAAACTTGGTTATTGATCATTCTGTTGAGGAAATGCCACTCAACGAAAGTTCCTCTAAGAACTAGAAGTTCTATTTAGAACTACAGACGACACACCCGTCGCCGGCTCTAAGGACTCGCTGAGGCAGTCCTGGAGCCATCTTTTTATACCTTTTAAATTACATATATCATGTAATAATCCTTGTGATCCATTTCAGGAATCTGGGCTCTTATTGCAGAAGTAATAAACTTCGAAGTTCTTCACAGAATACGAAGTTAGTATTGCTTAATAAAGTCGCTGGGATTTCCTGGTGACTTTATTCTTTCAGTCCGCGAACATGGGTAATCAGGAGTAGGCTGCTTGCCGGCTGGCAACTGATACTCCTGTGTTCGGGCGAGAGATAGGGACGAATCTGTATATAGGAATAACATAGAAGTTGAGTAGGCGACTCTATGTTTAATTCCGCAGTTAGAAAACATAATATAAAGACGATCACATTGTAAATTTCTAAAAAGAGTTTGGGTTACTCTCACAACGTAGTAAGGATCTGCTACTAGATGATCAACGGCCAATTTTGATTATTATTTTAGAGATGAGATGTTCAGTTACAATTTGGTGCCGTGACCAGGATATTCTAAATTGTATCGTGAACGGTGGCTATAAGCCACAATTTGTTGCGTGTGAAATGGAAAGAAACTTTACAATGTGAATGTCTAAAAATACCCATAGGACATAGAGATTGAAACGGGTTTTGTGTATTACAGACCGAATTATATTTGGTTAGTGGTGCATGAGGACTTTAGTTTTAGTTTGCTAGGTTACTATGGTTATAAACAAACTTTTCTATTGTTATAGAAGGTTCATGAGACAGTGAAGAGGGACACTGTAAGAAGTGGAATAGGACACTTCAAGGAATAAAAACATAGGCATGAGTCATTCATGAGACAGTGAAGAGGGACACTGTAAGAAGTGGGATAGGACACTTCAAAGAATATAAACATAGGCATGATTTGTTCATGAAACAGTGATTGGGGACACTGTAAAAAATAAATAGTGTCATTGTACTATAATAATAAACAATGGAAAAGCGAAATATTTGATGATGAAGATTGGGAGAAGGAAGACCCGTCTCCGGTCTTCCTTCAACATTTATTGTAACAATGTCGACTTATTTAGCGATGTCTCAGGGGCCTCTACGGCTTCGGATGTATATCACAAAAAGCTAAATTCAGAAGTCGTTTAAAAGCTGGGTGTCGAGCGTACTGACGATTGTATCGTTTACGTTTTCGATGCTCTAGCGAATTGCGCGTCAACTACAAGGTTAGTGGCGGTTTGTCATTTTATTGTGGAACTCATCTAATTCCGGGCGAAATCGTTTTTGTCTTGTTGATGGTAAACAAATGTTTTCAGTGAGTTCGACAAACTCGCCGGGTTAATTGGCTTAACACTTGGGTCGTTGCAATGGAAGAGAAGTAGTTGCAAGCAAGTGAATGATGCACATTGTGCACATTAACGAAGAACTTTTAAGTAAGTCTTCAAAAACTGATGAGGGGATCAGTATGAAGAGAGATGGTTATTGATCCACAGTACCTCGAGCGAGGGAAATAATAGATGGACCAATATTGATGAAGAGAGATGGTTATTGATCCACAGTACCTCGAGCGAGGGAAATAATAGATGGACCAATATTGATGAAGAGAGATGGTTATTGTTCCACAGTACCTCGAGCGAGGGAAATAATAGATGGACCAATATGGATGAAGAGAGATGGTTTTTGAAGTGAGTCTTCAAAAGAAGAACTTTTAGAAAGACTTTCTAGACAGTGATAAAAGTCAATTAGGTGAATAGGGATTTTGGTGCATGATAGGGGGCGGTAATTCATATTATGAGGACCGCCGCGAGGAGGAAGAGATGGCGCAAAAACCTCCTCGCTAAAAGACATGGAAGAGAAAGGAAAGGCTAGGAAGCACTTTATAACATTATGTTTAAAACGGACAACATGCTTCGCAAGTTAGTCTGAAACGCAGAACCGAACAATACTGTCACTTGCACTTTTAGTTGGATGAATCATAAACGCTTCTGAAGAAGCGAACCAAGTCTAGCAAGCAGAATTACGAAAATTGTGTTTCAAACCGATGGAGGGACATTGCACTATCTAGGTGAACTAATGGCTGCGAAGTCGACCGTTGGAACTAGTTCGACGTAGGTAGAGCAGGTGGAGACTCCTTTTTCGAAACACTCAGATTTATATCGTATAATGCTAACATCCATGCAAGTGTGCAGACCATCAATTGTTGGGGGGCTGTACGAGAATTGTGTTCCGAACAGATGGAGGGACATTGTCATATCTAAGCGAATTAATGGCTACGTAGACAACCGTTGGAACTAGTTCGATGTGGGTAGGACAGGTGGAGACTCCTTTTCGAAACACTCAGATTTATATCGTATAATGCTAACATCCATGCAAGTGTGCAGACCATCAATTGTTGGGGGGCTGTACGAGAATTGTGTTCCGAACAGATGGAGGGACATTGTCATATCTAAGCGAACTAATGGCTGCGTAGACGATCGTTGGAACTAGTTCGATGTGGGTAGGACAGGTGGAGACTCCTTTTCGAAACACTTAGATTTACATCGTATAATGCTCACATAAACCCCATGCAAATGGTCAGAACATCAATTGTTGGGGGGCTGTGCAAACCAACAAAAGTTCAGGGGCTGACTGACACAAATTCAAGGTCAGTTGATTATAATGTTATATTGTTGCGATAAAGATTGGACACTGAGTTCTAAATGGTTCTTAATGTCTTATTTCAATTGTTAGGAAATTATGCACCAATAGGAGTTAGGGAGTAGCACAATCCAATGTAGAGATTAAGTCCAGATTAAAACAATAAAAGTCTAGCAAGACAAAAGGCAAGTTAGGAAATTAATTAACATGTGGTCGGTGGCGAGCCACAGAATGTTATTAATATTATTGTTGTTAATTTGGACTGGTTAGGTTTGTATAGGTGTGGTTGACGGAGATGGACGTAACCACTTAGGTACAAGTTTTATTTAGCTAGATAGAAAATGGATAATTTAGGATTGTGCTAATATAGGTGTGGTTGACGGAGATGGACGTAACCACTTAGGTAGAAGTTTTATTTAGCTAGATAAAAAATGGATAATTTAGGATTGTGCTAATATAGGTGTGGTTGACGGAGATGGACGTAGCCACTAGGGTAGAAATTTTAATGAGCCAGATGGATAATTTAGGATTTAGTTGAGAGTTAGGAAAGTTAGAGTTGTGTAGGTTTTGTTAGCTAGGGGAATATAGAAAATTCCACTATAGGGTTTTAAACATGATTAGGTTAGAAGTTAGGATAGGGAAATATAAACGCGAAGCTGAAACCAATGGAGTGAGTACCTCGAGTGAGGGAAATATAAACGCGAAGCTGAAACCAATGGAGTGAGTACCTCGAGCGAGGGAAAGACGAAAGTTGAATGATTTGGTGAGGTTTTCGGACCGACACGCGGTGGCTTCACGGTCGTCAGCGTTGCTGGAAAGTTGACCAAACTTGATCATTCAGAGGAAGTAAAAGTCGTAACCAGATTTCTGTCGGGGAACCTGCGAAAGGATCATTAACGTATTACGATGCCGCTGCATATGTATTGTATGCTGCGACGGTGCGTATTACGAAAATATCCGTTACTGAATTGCGTCATCGTTGGCTCGACGACGACGCGCTGATGTTTCGGCGTCGCGCAGAATGTTCGATGCAGAAGGGTAAAAATCCGCGCCCCGAGTCGAACGTTGCGTGTACGTAAACACAATAAAAAGCGGTTAGAAAAGATGTGCATACACACGGAATTGTATAGTACTCGTGCGCGCGTGCAACGAGAGAGAGAACCAGATCCCAGGTTTACTGGTTGATATTGTTTTCCTTTCTTCGCGTGTGTATGACTATTTTCATTGCGTCGTGCATTTTTCTAAGATATATATTTTAATCAAAAAGCCTGTAAACATTGGAGTGAGTACCTCAAGCGAGGGAAATATAACAGAAGCTTGAGATAGAACTACAGTACCTCGAGTGAGGGAAATAATAGTAGTCCTAATCTAACACATGAAATACTTTCCAAATGAAGTTAAGCTGATGGAAATTTTTGTCTTCATGAATTTCAACAAAACTTTGGGGCTGGATGTAACTCCCCGACCCTAATGTAAATTAAAACTATGTAGAACAACGTGTGTCTGTTGTAAGACATAGAGAAAGTTATAATAAAAGATTCGAGACGAATTAAGAGAATTTTTGTTTTTTTAATACGTTCTTGTAATGAATTTTTATAATTTTAATACGTTCGTGTAATGAATGTTTTTAATTTTAATACGTTCTTGTATTGGACATTTTTGATATTTCTAAAATTAATAACTCAGAAACTAAAAGAGATAATGCAAAACTAAATGCATACTTGGGGTGCATAGACTGAGATACGTTCGCATTGTGAGTTTCAGAAATATCGAACAAGTTTAGGAAAAGGGCCTGTTGACCTACCGCGTACCGTCGATGCGTATCGCCAATATACATGGTGGGAGGCAGTCGGCCGTCTAGGAATAGATGGCTGGCGGAACGTTAAGTTCAAGAAAATTGACATTATTATAAAAGTGCAAAAATAGACTAATATAAGTCTATACTTGGAAAACCAAGTGAAATAATTGCCGAACCTAAAGTCGCAGGCGCTGCACAGCCTCTCACTGCCTTTCGACGGGATTTCGGTCCCTGAAGACTGGCGTGCTGCCTGTTTGTTATGGGAACGGTTAATTATGCCTCTATGGATGACATATCCCATCCGAGATGGTCAAAAATGAAAATCAAGGGAATCATAGGCTTGACGCACCTAGATGACCTAATGAAAGCGGACACGGCCGCTGGATCAAACTGATCATATAATGCACTATATTTGACCATCTCATAGAGAGCCCTTATCTGACGCATGAAGACGAGGTATAACTATCGCTGCTATGATATTGTTGGCACTGCATGTCTAGCTCTGAACCGCTGATGTATGGGTCGCATCCTAGGCGTGATAAGTACACTAAGTTTACCCCCGATAGTGGAGTTAACAATATCTTAGTGGCTACCTTCAAGACGCAAGTCTGTGGAGAGATTTCCGTATCTGACCTATGAAGATGTGGAGTAACCATCGGGCTGCTATGAATGCCGCTACCACTGTATGTCTAGCTCTGAACCGCTGATTGACCGAAGACGCATACAGCGACTTGAATACATAGCCGCGGATGGGAACTTGTCCACAGCCGTGCGCGGTGGACCTCAGACTGATTAGTGTCGATGATGGTCTTTCAAGTCTTAACCCCGATAATGGAGATAGCGGAGGACATAGTGGCTTCCTTCAAGACATAAGTCTGTGAAGAGGCATACTGGAACGAGTTTATTAATTGAGAACGAGAAACTGGACGTGGACTGCTCTGGCTAATATCATCATGTATGATTTATTACTGGATCAACTGTGCGATGTAATATCGACACATATGGTTGCAAGGAGAGGAGGCTCATAGTCCAGCAGTGGACTGGACGAGCGATGATGAAGGCTGTAATGCTATATTCAGAGCGATAGCTGAAATGAGTCTTTAGATTCATATGCGGTCTCAGGCACGGAGACGCGCGGCGGAGATATATATATATATATATGGAGATATGAAGTTGGAGCAGATCTGCCTGGCAGTACCGTTCAGATAGACGGAGATCCAGTATGCAGGAGCAATCCAGATATGAGACCCACAGTCAGTAGCAGCTGTGAGGTCATCCCTTCGAGCTTGCTCGTTGGAAGATGGTTTACCATCAATAGGCGCTGGTTCACGTGTGGACTATCCTATAAACACACCCTTGAACGCAATACGTTGGACACTTCGGTGGAAGACGGGATTAGCCTCCCAAAAGGTTACCGCAGCGGCTCAGCCGTATCGGGAACGCTACGGCTAGTATCGATTGGACGTAGTCCACTAGCTTCGGCTTACCACGAGAAGCTTATGCTTTCAACGAAGAGACTTTGGTCTCCTTCCATCGCTTAAGGCGCACCGGTCGGACCAGAGTCCGCTGTAGACAATCCTTCGGGGTTGTCTATTATTTTAACCTTTTTCCTACACCTCTGAGGGGAGGACAGGAGCATTCTGAAGGACAGAGTGGGAAGTGACTCACAGAGAGCGCGTTGGTGGAGCGTTTATTCTCACTCGTCTCGTAAATGCTTTAACAGTTAGTTTGCTGTAAAGGTGTGAGCGTATCGGGTCTTTGCTGCTAGACTGCTGTCTTGCTCGGGATCTGGGGTCTTAGCAATCAACTAGCTGAAGGAACTAAAACTAGTTCCTTCGTCAGGGCTGGATCTTGCTGGATCTTGCTGGATCCCTTGTGTGATGGTAGTATGGAAGACACAGAGAGATTATGTAACTGTATTTTTCAATACGGTTGACATAGCTTAAGGAAAAGGGTATCCCGGTGCGTAGAGCTAGGATGGTCGTCTCCAGGAAGTATCATTAGAGAAACTTGGTTATTGATCATTCTGTTGAGGAAATGCCACTCAACGAAAGTTCCTCTAAGAACTAGAAGTTCTATTTAGAACTACAGACGACACACCCGTCGCCGGCTCTAAGGACTCGCTGAGGCAGTCCTGGAGCCATCTTTTTATACCTTTTAAATTACATATATCATGTAATAATCCTTGTGATCCATTTCAGGAATCTGGGCTCTTATTGCAGAAGTAATAAACTTCGAAGTTCTTCACAGAATACGAAGTTAGTATTGCTTAATAAAGTCGCTGGGATTTCCTGGTGACTTTATTCTTTCAGTCCGCGAACATGGGTAATCAGGAGTAGGCTGCTTGCCGGCTGGCAACTGATACTCCTGTGTTCGGGCGAGAGATAGGGACGAATCTGTATATAGGAATAACATAGAAGTTGAGTAGGCGACTCTATGTTTAATTCCGCAGTTAGAAAACATAATATAAAGACGATCACATTGTAAATTTCTAAAAAGAGTTTGGGTTACTCTCACAACGTAGTAAGGATCTGCTACTAGATGATCAACGGCCAATTTTGATTATTATTTTAGAGATGAGATGTTCAGTTACAACACTTCACAGCACATAAACACATCTTAAATAAGTGACATTAAAACTATACATAGCCAATAACGAAGATCACATATTACATTTTATCAAGGGTAGGGAGAAATCATTTAATTATATTTAATCCCTAGACTTAGGGCAATGTCAATAATTATCCTTCACTGTTATTTATTTGACAAAAAAGGAAACGCAAAAGATGCGACGCATGTGTTTCTTTGGTGAGTTCTTCTTCTTCTCCACAGAGTTCGCACTTGTGTAGTGAACTCCCCCAAAAAAATGTAATGACGAAACTAAGAGATGTAGGTAACATCCAAAAGGTAATAAAGTATTCATTTAATTTACTGTCACTTTACTGTCAAACAATACAAAGATACAATTTCACAGGAAGTGCAACGTTTATTATTTTTATTACTGTTTGCATGTAATTTTATCCATGCATTATATTTATATATATAGCATTTTACATGCTCGGACCAACCACCCACTGAACACCATTACGTCAGGGCGAAACAATGATGAAGAATGAGAAAGACACGTCATGTTCATACTGCACGCACAACATAATTGTTCCGCGACAGATATACATACATACAGATATATTTACATGTATCTAAACACACGCTATAAGTGCGACAGGAAATAGGCAAAGCGTGAGAGTGAAAGAGACAGCTGTTTGTAATCAGACTGCCGCGAATAGTTCGCTCCGTTATCGTTTGGAAACAAGCTGTGATTCATTGAAATTACAAATTCTAGTTTTATCTGCATTTTCATACACTTATTTGTGATAATGATATCCCTTCATGATGTCCCCTGCGCACGAAGCGGACCAGTCCTCGTTCGAACACATTCGCGGGATTGCCCCACTACATGGACGCCCACCGGACACAAGGTCGAAGGCTCTCCCCAGGGAGCTTCTACTGGCGAGAAGCGCCGAGGAGGAGAGCACCGCATCCCAGATCTGAGCACCACAACCCAAAGATGGCCACAGTTCCACCATCCAAAGATGGCAACGGCTTTTAAAAGCCCATCCCCGTGCCCGGTCCTCAGTAGAGGACCGCGAGGACAGCCCCAGCCAGAGCCGAAAGGCTGATGCTGGCTCCCGTCGCCCACAGCTGGCGATTGAGAAGACCGTGAGCAATATCCCTTCATCTTTTTTATCTTTTAGTCGTAATTTTGCATTTTGTAAACACACAGGAAGGCATTGTAGGTAGTCGAAACATGCGCTCACAATGACAGGTCACAGGTCGACTGACTGCAGTGGTCACAATTAGGACCAATTCACGGCACGTGTTTGATGCGTTGATGGCGTATCTACCTCTGTATGTATATAATATCATTGGGGCGAAACTCTCCGAAACGCATAGGTGCATTTGCACATATAAATATCTTTGGGCGGCCAATACCTCGCGGCTCACTTCAGTTCCGACCAATTATGAGACCTGTCAATACGTTGCGTAAGCGAGATGAACCAATCACGACGTGTTCCCCGCGCCCCCGCACCGCAACTTTTTCGTAAGAGATTGTGGTCCAGTGGGTGGTTGGTCCGAGCTAAAATGTAATGCTTACATCTACCCTTAAAATATTTGGATCTAATTTGTTAACACCTTATATACCTATAGATAAAAACCTTTCGCAGGTTTAAATGGCTCGGACGGACACGAGCCACATTTTGACGAAACTCGATGCAGCAAATGCGTTTTACGTTTCGTCGAAATACACGAATCATCGACACAATGGATGACGTCATTAATCATCAACGAAATACCGACATGATTGATTGTGTGCACCACTCGTACATCCGAACCGTATCTTAAACATGGTATACCTACAACGTGTTTCCCTAATAATAATAATAATGTAGGTCTGCTGGAAGATATTTCTTTAGAAATAAGTAGGCCTGTTGTGTCGTTTTTCTTTGTGTTATTGTCATTTTCTTGTTTAATGTGTACAATAAATGGTTAAATAAATAAATGTACTGTTAATAACCTAAAATAGAAGCGTATTTGCCAAATTAAGATACATTTAAGTCAGGATTTTGCGTCCTCTAAAGTTGAAATTCGATATTTGACAGCTCTAATATTAGGATGGCTGTCTCTTACCCCCGTTAAATCTTTAGGACGGATGATGATTAGAGCATGAATCCCCAATTAGTGCAAAAGATATCAACTCAGTTCATCATCAGCAGCTCATATATTTCCCACAGAGAGGCTCGAGCCTACCCTGAATTAGGGCGATCAGGCCTCAGGCCAGTGCGGCTTAGTCGACTTCACTTACATACAACCTTGAATTCTTCGCAGGAGTGTGTAGTTATCCTCACGTTTCCTTCACCGTAAAACCGTCGAATAAACGTACAGTCAGCTGCAAAAGTAATATTTGTTTAGGAATTAGATAACTCTAAAATAGTTCCACAATATCCTGCTATTATATCAAAAGAAAATTACAATTATCCTATGCTGTGGCAAAGGTGTGCAGTTTTTCAGCTGATATATGAATTCGAAAACATACACCGTGAAATTTACATCGTTTTGTTTCCGCCGTGTAGTGATAGTACCCGTCAAACTGAACAACTTTTCACGAAAAAAAAAAATCCAGTGACAAAAAAATTTTTAGTCTCTCCATACAATATGGGTCGCTCGGGAGTCTCACTTACAAATTTTTTTGTCGCAGGAATTTTTTTTTTCGTGAAAAGTTGTTCAGTTTGACGGGTACTATCACTACACGGCGGGAACAAAACGATGTAAATTTCATGCTGTATTAGTACGCCGGACGAGTGGCAGCGGTCTAGCCACTACACCACCACACCACCGTCGCTATTTTTACACGGCTGCCCAAAAAAAGGAGGGTAATAATATATTCAGGGTTCATGTATGTATGCAATGATATTATAAGTAAAAAGGCGTAGATAGGTCACTTACACTTACAAGCCAAACAGTGCTTTAACATGGCACAAAACTTAGACAAGGACGGCAAGTCTAAGCATAAGTGCGAAAAAGAGACAAAGCGACGCGTGACTAAGTTCAGGTTGGCTAATTAGACAACTTTTGGTGTGCCGCTTTTTTAGCGCGTATGACTTATCTACGCATTTTTACCTAGTATATCAATGCTAATGGGCCCCGTAGACGGTCAAACGGTTTGATTCAAACACGTAAAGTTTGGTTTGACACAAACCATATTGATCGTTTACAAAGGTGGTTTGAACGGTTTGTCAAACATTTACGTGTTTGAAGCATGTTTGATGCAATTTCATATTTGGCATCATCGTATTGGGAGCAATCCTGTAATGATGACGTCTTTTGTAATTATTAGCTTTTAATAAATAAATAAATTTTGTTGTGTTTGACGCGTCAGAAGTGTAATTACGACAGCGTACAGAATCAGACTGCGCAGAGCCGTTTGACAAACCGTTCAAACCGACCTCAAACGGTTTGATCAAACACGTAAGGTTTGAGTCAAACCGTTTGACAGTCTCCGGGGCCCTTAATAACTAGTGGCTCTGTGAGCTTTAGACCTCGCGAGTCTGTATATCTTTTCATATTTATTGTTTCTTTATTCCACCATAAGTTCTAAATGCTTGAACAGATTTGTATGTATTGGGTATCATTAGAATCCTTACATCAGCTCCGAGTGACACTGGCTGGCTATATTTTTTTGGCGGGCAGCCGGGCTTTTAATTGACCGAGCGAGCGCGAAGCGCGATCGAACTGTCTCCGTTTCAGATTGGCCAAAATTGCTTTTGTATGTCCGTCCATCTGTCCATCCATCTATCTGTTTGTTTATTCTCCTCTACAGGTCACGTTTCTCAACCGATGCTCGTTGAAATTCTGTGACAGAGAGAGAGAGAGATTAATATATACCCTGCGTTTCGAGACGCGCTGAAATCGATTAAAGCAAAGCACCCGTCTGTCAAAGCTCATACGTTTTTTTGCTTTTCTGATCGCTGACAGCGCTGAAAGTCTGCTTCGGAATGCGCCCAAAACCATTTTATAAATATTGAATAGGGGATCGGACTGTTCACCATAATTTATGAATTTACCATATTTTATGAATTATTTTTAAAATATAGATTAGTAGCAGACGATTCGCGAAGAAAAATACAGAATCGGTTTAAAAACGAATTTACAGTGATTTTTTAAAGTTTCTATATGTCTGTTTCTTTCGAAAACGATTTATTATATGGCGTTACTAACAAATGACGTCACAAGTGGGTATGTGCCTCTCTGTCTAATCTTGAATTTCAAACCTTTATAACTCGGTCAATTTTAAAGGTAGAACAAAAATTATTTTAGTGTTCGATAGCAGAAACTAAGAAGTTTGGATTTATAAAATAAAAATAAAGTAGGTAGTCCGATCCCCTATTGTATTGAACTTGTTGTCGAATCAGTTTTTAGAAAATTTTCAAAATGGCGGAGATAGGTATGGGGTTGTAAACGTAAAAATACCTTTAAAACTCGCGCGATATCTACAACTCACAGAGCCACTAGTTTTTAAACGATCGGTTGATATAAATTATTTTTTTGTTTCCAGTACGTTGATGACGACACTCTAGGACCATTTTCCGACACTGAAAACTCAATAGACGACCTTTCCCGCCAAATTCTGTCTGAAGCTAAACTCTGGGAAGCCATTCAGGAAGCGGCCGAGATAACGCGGCGAAAACAAAAGGAGAACGGGTATAATTAAAAAAAAAAGATTAAAAAATAATATATAATAAATAACGACTGGCTGGCTGTACTTACGAGTGATGTTTGCAGCGATATAAAAAAATGACTGGTACACCCGTAGAGTTTTAGCTGAGTAATGTCGTTTTGAAAGATACTATACCTTAAAAATTTCCGAAGATATCTTTTATGAATCAATCAGAAAAAAAATTATCTGTCAAACGAAAGCTACAAACCTATTTAATGAAAAAGTAAGTTTTGAGATATATTAAAAAAAAACTTATTGTGGGATTTTCCGACAAAACAAATAGTTATAAAACTTCAGTAGATGGCGTTGACGATTCGTGGATCCGTAGAAATCAAGAGAAATAAAAGGATTAAAAAAAAGAATCCACGCAATACACCTGGCGCCATCCATCGTCTTAATTAGAACTATTATTTTATTTTTTAAAGAGCTGTCAGAAAATCCCTCATTATGTGTTCTATTAATTGTAACCTGTTTTGTAAAAGACCTCTTTTACAAAACAGGTTACAATATTAAAGAAATTGCCCCCTTATCAAAAAGTGATTTTTAGATACTTATCAATTCAAAAGTTCTCCATTGAGTACCATTATTGATTAGTAGGTACCTATCTACAATAATTTACATTTTGACTTGATATGCGGCCGAAGGGGCCTAAATTATTATAACATGAAGTTTATTGAAGTAAAATCTAAAATAAGAAATCGTAAGAAGACAGTATCGATATATTAGTGACGTGATCTCATCTCAAAAAAAATCTTACTGTCTGTACAGACAACAAAAAAATCGTGTTTTTTCTTAAGAGTGCTAATATCTTTTTGTCTATCTTCAAATAATGACTTATTTATATCAATTACTTAGGAGGTGACATTAGTAATTAATTATACGTAGATATAAGTAGAGATAACTTTAAAATTATTATAATTTGATTTGAGCCTGTTCTTAATTTGAAATATAAATGTTATTTTTATGAAATGTAATTCATAATGGCTATTTTATTGTTTTACAATATACCATAATTATTTTATGCCATTTTAGTAAAGTCTAAAGAACCTATATACTATTTTAAACAAATAAACTATCTACATAGGAGCTATATTTGTCCATGAAAATTAATTAGATTAAGAATATTAAGAATTAATATATTTAATTAATGTTGAAAATCCAAAGGGAAATAAAAGAAATTCATAGAGAACTTTTTCTTTTATTATTTTGCTCTTAAAATATTGAATATCTTACATTATTAAAAGTCTTATATAATTTAATAGAGGAAACAATTTTGAGCCCATCCAGCCCTTGGGTACAAAATCGTCCATGTATTCGTAAAGATATTAGCCCAAATGCAAAATTTTACAAAAAAAATTATACAAGTTGTAAAAAACTTGTCTCAGAAATCGAAGACACTTTTAATAATGCCATCTTACGTAGCTGGTGGCCTCTCGTGGCTCCAGCCAACAAAAACAAAATGGCGCCCAACCAAAATGGCGGGCGCATAGAGCCGGCCAGCTTGCTTGACCGCTACCTGTATACAGTTTAGAGGTAACGAGATCACCAGTTCAAGATATATAATAAAATTTCGAAAATTTACCGGTCTGACCATGGTACCGGTTCAATGGGCACTTTCAAATTACAAGCAAATGTTTGTGACCAAATTACACTATTTGAAATACTTGATAGATGAAATGTGTAACTTGTGACAAAATTGCATTACTGGAGTGACCTTTTTTTCTCTGTGTCTCTAAAGGGCCCCGGATCAAACACGTAAGGTTTGTGCCAAACCGTTTGAGGTCGGTTTGAACGGTTTGTCAAACGCTCTGCGCAGTCTGATTCTGTACGCTATCGTAATTACACTTCTGACGCGTCAAACACAACAAATTACGAAATTGCGTCAAACATGCTTCAAACACGTAAATGTTTGACAAACCGTTCAAACCACCTTTGTAAACGATCAAAATGGTTTGAGTCAAACCAAACTTTACGTGTTTGAATCAAACCGTTTGACCGTCTCCGGGGCCCTTAAAGCGACGAAGTTTTCTTGGGCAATTCTTTCATTAATATAAGTTTTGTAGAATCGTACGGATTATGGCGTCATCAATGATTTTTAGTAAAGATGGCGTATATTCATACTAGGTATTCGGTGTTCAAAGTTGATTCCTTTTTAATGCTGGCAGGCCAGCAATACTAATTAACTATTAGACTACTTACAGTTTGGCAAAAAAGAGTTTCGAACGGTGACAGGTGGAACTAAATATTTAGTTTGCTGCCATTTATGCTGGGTTGCTTTTTATTATCCCATTGGTATGCCATGTTGATTCTTATTCGTCAATTTTACAATATTTTATAAATTAAGTATATTTTCCTATCCTATTTGACTACGAGGTGGCCACAAGTGCGATAGAAGCGCCCTCATTTATTCCAAACTCTTTTTTTGCCAAGCTGTTTTCTTTCTTTTTTCTTAAAATAAAATTACGACATATTGTCATAATACCGCCTCAGTTTCTGCGCGCTAGTGCGATATCTACCTCACTTTATATAGGTATATAAAATCATTGGTCGGTATTGTGTTCAAAAATTTTGGTAATTACTTGAGAAAACTTCATCGTTTTCGATCTGCCTTGGATGCATTATCAGATTCAGATTTCAGATAATTTACTCATGAACAATATCAATTGTGTTTGAAATAAAAATTGGCTAAATAAGTATAAATAAAACAAAGACATGTCAAACTAATTTACAAAATTCACATAACGAAATTACACACACTAAAAGAACACCTTGTAAAACAAATTCATCAATAAAAACAAAAATTAATTAAATGTCATAAATATAAAAACGTAAGTCACAAAAGCTATATAACAAAAATAATTATTTTAAAAGTTCCCGTCAAAAATCTTCCACATTGTAGCAACACTTCTCCAACAGAATGCCTTTTAATTTGTTTTTAAATATATTTACATTTTTTATAGTTTTTAATTCTAGAGGTAACCTGTTAAACAGCCGTTAAATAACCGTCTAAATTCGAACACAGTGTTCTACTAACAGTTAGCGTTGGTTGAATAGAGTAGCTTAAGTCCTTCCTCCTTGATCATTTCTTCTTTATTCTTGAATCTATTTCGGCATTTGATATTTTTTTTATAAAATATCTTGAGGAACCCCAAAAAAAACTACAATTCAATCCTTGACTCTGAAATCAATTTGAAAAGTGCATTGCGCAGGATGGCTGTCTTCATTGAAATTAAAATGGCTGTCTGATAAAAAATTGACAAAAGATGGCGGGTGACGATTGTTGGCTATTATTAATCGTAGGTTATTTGAAGCTGATCGGTGAGATCTTCAGTTGGTGGCCTTGGGTGTGGTCGATACTCCGGCGCCAGGTTGGTCAACCAAGCTTCTGGAACGTCCGGCACATTCTCCATGAGTACCAGGGCACGAGGAATCTGAGAGTCTTTTACATCGCGAACGGGCTGCGGCCAAATCTAAAACAAAGAGTTTAATTAGGGTATAGAGCGTCGGTGGTCTAGTGGCTAGGGCCGCTGCCTCCTGTCCGGGAGACGCGGGTTGGATCCCCAACACGTACCAATGTGTTTTCAAATTTCGAATTCATATGTACGTTTATTCGACGCTCTTACGGTGAAGGAAGACATCGTGATGAAACCTGCACACTCCTGCGAAGACATTCAAAGGTTGTGTGTGAAGTCGACCAACCCGCACTGGGCCAGCGTGGTCGACTAAAGCCTAATCGCCCTGATTCAGGGTAGGCTCGAGCCCCTCGGTGGGGACGTATAAGAACTGGTGATGAGGCGGTCTATAAAATTTGCACTCTGTCATTTATTATTTCTGTGTGTGCAATAAAGTATATTCATTCATTCATTCATTCATTCATTTGCGCACTGTCTCCGGAAGTCCGGAGTAACCCTGTACAATAAATTTGAATATAGTAGGACTTGACAATGAAGAAGAGGAATCAAATTTAAATAATATAATAGTTTAAAAAACTAAAAAACACGCTTTTAGCACGCACTAAAAATTACAAAATGCTCTTGGATGTCCGCCATGTTGGATTTAAGTCACGTGACTATTTTTTTCGTATTCCTGACAGCAAACCCTTTCATTTGATACCCATATCATGGGGGTGGATTTCAAACAGCTAGTCCGCCATCTTGGGGAGGCCGCCATATTGGATTTGTAATTACGTTTCTTAGCTAGTCATGTATGTCATGAGAACTCAGAGCGTGTGCAAATTTTCATCCTAATCGAAGACCGGGAAGTGGGTCAAATTAAGATTCCAAGATTTTCTTACATACATAGTTACAAGTGAAGCTAATAAAAGCGTGTTAAAATGCTTAAAGTTATAGATTCGTAATGAGAGCAAAGCCTGTCGCCTTTTCAGCTCATCTACTAAATCGATTTTGATAATATTTGGATACAAGAACGGATATAGGTACTTAGATTTTACCATGAAAAATCACTCAAGTGGTTGAACAGGAGTTTTAACAATTAACACGTATTCTGGATTATTTCTTAACTGTATTTTTCTGCCAGAAATTATCGGGAAAACTTTAATTACACGTTTTTTATATATTATAGCTAGTAGCTCCATCTATTCTGCGTACCGACGAAATGTTTTACCCTGTAAGTGTTCTGAGATTTGAACCGAAAGCAAAAACTTAGCTACTTAGAAGTTCAACAACTAAATAACAGAGGAAGCCACTTTAGATTTTACTTTAGATTTTTTTTTTTAATCAGAAAATATAAATTATTCAATTGATCAATCAATCAGCCTATTGCAGTCCACTGCTGGACGTAGGCCTCCCCAAGGGCACGCCAAAGCGTACGATCACCCGCTTTCCTCATTCAGGAACCACCAAAAAAAAAATGTGCAGAAACGTCAGTAAATTATGAATAAATAAACACAAAAATAAAAAAACAAGTAAAAAGAACGAAATAAGGAAGGATATTTTTGGGTAACCAATGAGAAGGAAATCTTATAAAAGTGCGAGTCCGACTTGTTTCGTCGCAGTTTGATTGAAAAAGATTAATTTTTAATTTTATTTTACACGCGGTGCCATCTCCAGCAATATTTTTTACCTATTTTTATGGTAAAGCACAAATTCTCAACATCCAGATTTATTCCTTTACTATAGTGAATGACTGAAAGAATAAAATATACTAGTGCTTATGTTTAAAAATTTGTATGAAAACGTGAATTAAAATGGTATCTATATATCATATTATATTATCTGTGCTAATGTATAGTGCGAACGACCGTTACAAATTTACGTTTATGTTCTGTTCTCATGTAAGTGGCTTTTGTCTTTTATGAGAATAAATGTCTTTAAACCTAAACCTAATATGTATTATTTTAAAATATTCTTATATTCTAATATTATTTTGTATCACCATAGAGTCTGGTTCCCGTTTCCTCCTCAAGTAGTTGAAGCAGCAAGACCTAAAATGGCGCGTGCCGCACGCTGACGCGCATTCGCTTCCGCAAGAGTCGCACGAGATCCCCGACGCCCAGATGGCGTTACCTGTCAAACAAATTATGAATTAGTCAAAGTACTACCAATAATGATGATGCCTGCGTATAGAAAACTTAATTTTATTTAGTCTGTCTGTCAGGTAAAATGTAGTTCCGAGACGCGCTGAAATCGATTAAAGTACCCATAATCGCGTTCCGCGAATCACTGTCAGCCATAAATTTTTTGCTTTTGTGATCGCTGACAGCGCTGAAAGTCTGATTTGGAATGCACACGACAGACACGCATTTTTTTGTTTTAAGTTCAAATTAACAAAAAACGACCGCATTAAAGTTGGAGAGTGGTGCTAACTACGTCACAACTTGGTATAACATCGACTCAAGCATGACTGACGTGAGTGACGTCATACGCTTTTTCAACTCAATATAATATCTCCGTATTTTTTTGATTATACGTGTGCGTGTCCAATACTTTTTAATAACTGATAGACAAAGAAAAAAGAAGTCATCATCACTATTTTAGCCAGTATTGTAAGTACTCTGTGGGCGATGATGAAGATGGAACATAGTTCAGGCAGGTCAGCCTAAAATACTGAACAACTAAAGCTGCACAGCGTTTTTAAAAACGCAAAAGTATGAAAAGTCATTTTTTTTTAGATTTTGTGGAACTTCTGAAACAAAATGTTGTTCAGTTTCATGGGCTGAGCTTTCAGTGACCTGGGGCCGCCGTTTCACGAAGCTACAAGTTTCAAATTATGTATAAGTATATTTCGATGTACATTGCGTAGACAGTGAGATTAAAACGATAAGACCTTACAGTTTAGGCGAATTAACTACGCAATCAATATCAAATTGTAACTTGTTACTAGTAAATTGTTGCTTCGTGAAACGGGGGCCTGTTTTGCGTTATGTTGCTAACATTAATTCTGTGACAAAACCTCGAGCCTTATTATTACATATACAGGGTGGCCCATTTATACAGGGTGTAAATAAATTAGCTGACACTATTTTAAAGGATCAACCTACCCAAGAAACTGAACAAATTTCCCCAAGAAACATGGGCTGTCGGACGACAAAAAAAGTTGTCCGTTTCATACAAAACCGCGCGGCCAGCTAATGTATTTACTATGGAAGATGCATTTTTTTGTCGTCCGACAGCAGTCTTGGGGAAGTTGTTCAGTTTCATGGGTAGGTTGGTCCTTTAAAATAGTGTCAGCTAATTTATTTGCACCTTCTATAGGTCAGTTTGGGTAACTGAGAAAAATACATAGAAAAATCTGTTCTAAGGAACCATTCCATCGATTTTAGTGGCAAGAAAAACTGCATTCATAGATTTAATCGAGAATCTAAAAGAAAAGGCAATAAAGTTAAATACAGTGCAAATTAATCGCTTTAAATATCATATTTCATAGTAACATTTACTGCGTGTGACCTACACTATCGATTACGACTAAAAAGTAATGCTATTTTTTTCTTTAATACGACCGGGTTCGATTCGCGAACTAAAAATACACTTGTTACTAAAATCGATGTCATGGTTCCTTGGAACAGATCTTTCTGTGTCTTATAGTTTCAGAGTTACCCACACTGGTCACGATTCACACAGCCACACTCTAATCCTTAATTTAAGTTCGTCTGTCTTTTTTATCTTTTAAAGATTAAAAAGGGACAGGAGATGGCCATCCTAATATTAAAGCTGTCAAATATCGAATTTGAACCTTATGGACGCGTTGATTGCACAATTTTAGAGAGCACGTAAAACAACCGACTTAAAAATCTCTTAATCTGACAGCTATGCCCTTATTTTAGGTTATCATTCATTCAAAATAATATCAATCGTTCGTCTGAATTCATTACCTCTCTTTCATTGGTCATAAAAACGAAAAGGATAGCAGGATTTTAAAATTAGAATTATAATATGACTTCCCAAATCAAGGCCACTGACCCATCTAAATGAGACGCCCTGTATACGAATATGTTTATTCAATAAAAATTACAGTACATAATATTAATTGTTAGAGCGACATTCAGAGACGAAAATAAAGCCAGGATTGTTCTTAGAAATGTCAAAGTAAGTAAAGTAAAGTAAAATCACTTTATTGCACACAAATGTAACAAAAAAAGTCAAAACTGCGTAGGTATTTACAGTTAGGCAAAACGAGTTTGGAAAAAATGAGGGCGCTTCTATCGCACTTGTGGCCACCCCGTCTTCAAATAGGAAAGGGAAAATTACTTCATTTATAAAATATTGTAATATTAACGAATAACAATCAAAGTGGCATACAAATGGTATAATAAAAAGCAACCCAGCTTGAATAGCAGCAAACTAAATATTTAGTTCCATCTGTCACCGCGCCAAACTCTTTTTTGCCAAGCTGTAAGTGATTTTGTATTGTATTCATTCAAAGACAAGAAGAGACGTGGCGTGGCGGTGTGGGCGGATAGTGAAAGTAAAACATGCGTCCGGCGCCATTTTGTAACTAAACAACTTCTGATCCAATGTTCCACAGAAACTTTAAAAAAATGACTTTCCATACAAACTTTTGCGAGCTTAATGGCCAGCGCCGTTTCTCCACACTCACATCAAACTGTGGGTGGGTAATTCTATACACCCTGTTTTATTTACACCCTGTAGGAAGTCTAAGAGGTGGTCCAAACATAACCTTTTTTGTGTTAGTGAACTCACCCAAAAAAATGTAACGACAGATCTATAATGTACTTAATAACGATATGTTAGTTAGTTTTCGCGAACATTAAGCCGATATTAGACGGTTCACTTTTGCTTTCAATTTCGATGTACCTAATTTTGACGTTTCATCTTTCATCACTGATTTGCCTTTGTGATGGAAGTCAAATCCGTCCGCTCGCTATCATCGTGCATCGTTCATTGTTCATCGAGACGAACGATAAATGAAGCGTGTTGTAAACAGCCGCGGCAGTCATTTATTCATTTGTTTAATGTTTCTTTTTATTTTAAAATACAATGACATTGTTTTGAAACAAGTTATTTAAATATTTATATTAAGTATTATAATGTTTATAACATACATATGCACAATGTCAGTCAAAAATACCTCCCCGGGTCATACCCGCCGCAAAGGTGCCCATGACACTCGCTGCGTTGCCACGTTGAATGGCAATGGACAACCTTTGCGCCAGGTAAGAACGCCCGCTCCGTCAAACCCCCTCTCTCTGAGTCTGCGACCAACTTCGGCAACAAAAGTCAAAGCCTCTGATCCCCAGCAACCTGTTGTCTCAAACGCCAGCGGGACAAAGTTATAATTACCCCCCAGAGTTGAGTACTTGGCTCGCTTTTTGTCGGCTGCAAATTCAGCAGCAGCCCCGGCTGAGCGCATAGTACGGCTGAGATGAGAGGCAGCGAAGGTGCTGACGCACGTGGCGTCCCACAGTAGGCACTTTCCTCTCTGCCATGGCACCAAGGTTAGGCTGTCAGGCCTTTTGCCATCAGACCGGCTGAGGCCCGGCGGCTCCAGGACACAGGGAATATTAGCAGACACCACAATGTTTTGAAATGGTGTAATATATCGAAATAATCATAGAATATCTTTAGCACCATGAATTATTTTAGCTTATGTACATAAGCACGTAGATATCAGGGTATAACAAAATAGTGGTTGATCTTGAATCGTTATTTCTGGACAAAACCCGTTTCTAAATCATGCATTATCTACTGCATGCATTGGTCACACTATCTTCTGTTTCACCTGGATCAAAATCGCCAGAAGCCGTTGCCTCCTTCTTTTCTCTCCTAGAATCAGCCTGTGACCACACTGCTATAGCACAATGGTTACATCAGATAAAGGTTAATAATGGGCAAGAAAGTGCGGGATTTGGTTCAAATGTCCATCACTATCAAGATCCGTTTTGCTGAATAGTCCATCAAATACTTACAATAAAAAAAAGTGAGCATAAGAAACAAAAGAGTAGTAAATGAATGAATGAATGAATAAATGAATGAATGAAGGGAAGTACGTATATTTCATTCATTCAAACACACACTTTTACTAAGAAAGAAACAGAAGCTTCAAGTGTAAAAAGTTATTATCATAATTAAAAAATCATTGCGTTTGACTGAATTTATTTTTTTAAATAATCAGCTTTGTAGACATTTGGACCAAACCCCATACAGCATGAAATTTACATCGTTTTGTTCCCGCCGTGTAGTGATAGTACCCGTCAAACTGAACAACTTTTCACGAAAAAAAAAAATCCTGCGACAAAAAAATTTTTGGTCTCTCCATACAAAGTGAGACTCCCGAGCGACCCATTTTGTATGGAGAGACTAAAAATTTTTTTGTCACTGGAATTTTTTTTTTCGTGAAAAGTTGTTCAGTTTGACGGGTACTATCACTACACGGCGGGAACAAAACGATGTAAATTTCACGGTGTATATGTCGCAGTCATCTGGTTGAATCTGCTATTTGATTGAATGACTAGCGCGTTCATTGAATGACAAATTTCAATTGAATGACTAAAGGACAACTCATCAAGTCGTTGAATGTAACGTTCAACGTCTTGACTGAACGTCATTTAGCGAAGTCGTTGAATGGGATATAGCCGACTTTGTTGTTCGTATTCAGCCAGTTTCGCCTCAATTTTTTCTTTAAAAGTAGCCGGCGGTGGCGTAAATCCATGCAGTCACGCATGTCGTGTTCTTGCAAATAAACAATTTTAATTTTTTATTTGATTTGAAGAAAAAAATATCAACACAGTGCTATCTGTCCGAGCTGTTTGACGCCATATTTGTTTTGGCGACTACTAGCGCCGCAGTGGAAAAAAATGAACTAAATTTGAATCACCTGACTGATTTTACGTCCGCTATGTTCAAAGGGCTATGTTACAATCCGCTAACTAGTTGGACGTTGAGTGACGCTTGTTCAATCAACGTTTGGCCTAGTCATTCAATTGAATGTTGTAATGTAATGAACGCGCTAGTCATTCAATTGAATAGGAGATTCAACCAGATGACTACGACATATATAAGGCATGTATGTATTTATGTATTAATTAAGTATGTTAAATTCTAGTACACGTTCTTGTCATCCCACTTTAATTAAATGTCTCACACGACACATTGGTTGGCTGGAAAAGATCTCTATTAATAATATAAGCTATTAATAATATAATTTCTGTATAGTGTACTATTGCAATAAAGAATATATAATGAGGTGCCCCGTTATTAGTGTCAAATATTTTCAGGGCTGAAAGAAGAAGTCCTGATCTTCACTTCATAAAAAAATGAGATCAATTTGCACGTTAGTTTTCAAGTAATTAAGCCAAACAACTTGGTTACCTAATCATAAAAAACATCACCCTCAACCAGCTGATCACTACTACATTTGAAACAAATAGCACACTAGAAATTCATTCATGCATGCACACACGGATTTGATGCGTGTTTACATGTATATTTTTGCCCAGTGGCGTTTAGATATTGTCCACTGCAGCTACACTCAAAGCCAATAATTCGGTCCTTCCGTTGTTCTGATTAATGAATGATATTGGAAAGAAAAAAAATTAAATGAGCTTTAAGGGCGTGGCTGTCAAATAGCGACTTTTTTAAAATAAATTGGTTCACGCCTTGAATGCGCGTAATTTAATAAATAAATGGAAATAATATGTGAGGACATCTTCACACACGCCCATCCCAAGGGTGAAAAATATATAAAAAATACTAACAAACACTTCTTTATTGACCGAGCGAGCGAAGCGTCTCGGCTTCAGCTTGGCCAAAATTGCTTTTGTATGTCTGTGTGTCTGTCTGTTTGTTCCACTCTACAGATCGCGTTTCTCAACCGATTGTCGTGAAATTTTGTGAGCAGGTTTGATAAACTAATCAAAGTTTTTTGGCGAGTCATTTTTTGGAAATTTTAAAGAATGACGGGGCTATGGGGGTTGCCAGCTTACAACGTCCAGCGCTGAAGCTGGTTTCCTCTACAGTCACATTTTATCAACCAATAAAAAAAAAAAATAAAAAAAAAAAAAAAAATACGAAGTTATGAGGGTTGGAACGTAAAAAAATCATAAATCAGCCATTTAAAAAAAAAAGCACTCGCGCGGTCTACAGCTCGCAGAGCCACTAGTCTACAGTTTAGTTAGGGCGCTGCAGGTAGAATCATCTGATTGACCGAAACAAAAGATGATTCCGTGCTTCGGAAGGCACGTTAAGCCGTGGCGTGGGTCCCGGCTACCATCTAGTCGTTACACGAACCAAGTCAGTGGCATTTGGTGGCTCTATAACACTGACACCCAGAGTTTGTAAGTTTGGTTTGTCAATGTTGATGACATTCATGACTGCTGTACCCGCATTGCTTACGAATATTCCCGTGGGAATAACTTATTATCCATGGTAAAGAATAGCCTAGCATTATTAATTATCAAAATCGGTTTACAAAAACAGGTTTGGCATCCAACTAAACGGATCATACAGACAGACAGACAACGTTAATATTAATATCCTGATATATTTAAATTAAAAAGAGGGAAATCATCTTATAAGCAACTTACCTATCAGCATCAAGGAGATGACAGCCGTTATTTTGAACATTTTAAAAAAAGTAAGAAATTTAAAAAGAATAATGTCACTTTCGCGGGAGTAAAGATGGCGTCGTCGCTACAGCTGATCCGCGAATGGGGGTGGAATTGATTCACCCCCTTTTTATATCGAGGCAAAGTTTACTTACTGAAACTATATAGCTCAGGGCCGGCTTCAGTCTTCGACCAGGGGGCCGTTTCACGAAGTTACAGATTACAAGTACAATTCGACGTACATTGCGTAGACAATTAGATAAAACTACAAGGGCTTACAGTTTAGGCGAATTGGCTACGCAATGTATATCAAATTGCAACTTGTTAGGTACTAGTAACTTGTTGCTTTGTGAAACGGGGCCCGGGGGAACACAGAATCTAAAAATGAAAAGTGTTCCAAAATCAAAATGTTATCTAAATACAATCCTACCATAATCTAATTCCTACTTTAAATAAACAAACAAAATAAAATTATACAGACTGAAAAACAAACAAGCAAACATAAAATCAATTTGAAAAGCTTTTAAATTTAAAACTGTCGATGGCCAACTCTTATCCAATGAGTATGCGATTACCGTGAACACTCGGAAACGGCTGTAACGATTTCGATGAATTAGCATATAGGGGGTTTCGGGGCCAATAAATCGATCTAATTAGGTTTCATTCTTAGTAAAACGGTTTCCCCCTCACCGATAGCGCGACGTTAGCGCAACGTTTTTTCAACAGGCACCATGCGAACGCGACGCCAGCAGCGCTGCGTAAACCGGCGGTCAGTAGTGGCTCAGCGCTGGCGTCGTCGTCGCGGCTATATGTCGCGCCAGCAGCGTCGCGTCGATGCTGCGCGAGCGCTGGCAAGACGACGACGACGCTCGAAAGACGCTAGTGTGGGGCGTCTCATAATGTACTAAACCACAAAGTGTAATGCTCTAGATCTAGACTAAAATTTCTGGTGCAATTTTAAAAATGCCGCCGTTTTCTTGGGACAGCTTTCGCTGGTCAGACTCTACATAATAAATTGTAAAAATTTGTGAAAGGAAGGACCTGTCAGTGCTTCTAGTTCTTGCTCAGTGGGCCCCATTGTATTTTCCTATGGGGGGCCCCATCTGGGGGGCATCAATTCGAACCCCATTACGTACCTGTTTTCAAGTTCGAATTATATCATCCATCAGCTCAGTAACGTGAGTGTTAAAAAAACGCGAGATTTTGGGTGCAACTTCAATCCATGAAATTAAACTACTTTTGTTCCACAACTTTCAAAATTATGTTTTTTTTATATATAGGTATACCTATATATATATACTATATAGGTAGGTACCCACTCGCGACCCACCCGGCTTTGCACGGATGTAATTTAGAAAAACAATTAGTTAGTACTTTTGCAAACTGACTTTGCGTTACACAATACAAACAAATTTTATTTGGAAGTTACGCGCAAAAGGGCCACGTATTTCGGTTGTTTTAAACCTTTGATATCTTCTAAAGTATTTATTTAAATGATATACTGTGAAAGACAAATTTTAATCTACATTAAATGCTTATTTGTTTGGATATGGGAAAATAGCTTCGCAAGTCTCCTAATAATTTTAATGAATGTTTTAAAGACACGTGCTTGGCCGGTAACAACCGGCCACGGAAAGTGTAGGGGCTCCATTAGTTGTCCAATACTACTTAGATACCTGTTTAAGACAGTTAACATTCATCAACATATTTTTCTATGATATCTTATATTATATTTAAATTTACACCTTCATACTTTGAAAGTGTCTAATAGAAGAGTAGCGAAAATAACATAAGGGCCTACGCAGACGAACGGAGTTACTATTTGGATACCCCGGACCAACAAACTCTATAGTCTAGAAGAGTAACCGCAAAATTTAAATGTAAAGCCCGCTAAAACATGGCACCTAATTAATTTTGACAGACTACGACGACGACAGACAGGCAGATGATGTCGCTGCTATGTACATTGAAGCTTACTTTCCACGTTCTTACAAACCGAGTCATATAAAACATCATCGTATGGTATAGTTTTGCTTCTTTGGTATTCATTTGGTGGGGTCAAGTTTGCCAGTATTGATACAAGGAACAACCTATCTCCATTCCAAATTTCATCTAAATCCGTAGAGTACTTCAAGCGTGAAGGCGCGGAACAAACATCCTGTTGTATCTAGTTTGTTTTTCGATCAGTTTCGATTCTGTTTTGACTGTCAGTATTCTATTTTTGTATACTTTCAGATGAACAAAACATTTTCATGCATTTTTTCCCTATTATTATTATTAATTATCTGATTGTCCGAAAAGAAAGATGAAACTGCCAACCGCTTCACCTTTTCTGTGCGATATTTCCGTACCCAAAGGTAATTGCTTGGAAGAGATTGCTATCCTAGCAATATTGCTGCCTTTTGACTCTTCTATTCTATGTCTTATTTGTCCTGTTGTGTAATTTTGCTCAAATAATATTGTATTGTATTGTAGGACGTTTGCATTTGGCCTGGAAAATAGCCTTCCATACATTTTTTTTAATTGTGTAGGGTTTCCAAGATGTGCCGGGGATTTAAAAATAAAAATTTTGTCCAGTTCAAGTCGGTCCGTCTGTGAAGGGCCCTAAGTATAGATTGATTTTAAAAATTATTACAAGTTTGTCAATAAATATGTTAAAATAGCCGGATAGAGCGCGTGAGAGGAATTAAACAAGAAACTCGTTTACCAAGGGAGCTGAGCTGAGCCACATTATTCTAATCGCAATATCTTGGTGGTCTATTGGCTAGGACCGCTGTCTTGCGAGAGACGCGGGTTCGATGCCCACCACGTACCAATGTGTTTTCGAATTTCAAATTCATGTACGTTTATTCGACGACGACCAGTTCGTACGGTGAAGGAAAACATCGTAAGGAAACCTGCTCACTCGAAGGAATTCAAAGGTTTTGTGTGAAGTCGACCAACCCGCACTGGGCCAGAGTGGTCGACTAAGGCCTAATCGCCCTAATTCAGGGTAGGCTAGTGCCCCTCGGTGGGGACGTATATGAGCTGTTGATGATGATTCAAAAAGTAAGGATTGTTCGCACACAAGTGCGCCCAAAGTAGGTCTTGAAGCCTACGGGCAGGAAAGTGTGACGATTTTGGAACATGAATATTTGTTTTTCTGCGCCTACAGATATTAATATGGAATACAAAGTATTGTATGAAAAAGTTACTGGCTGGTAAGGCGGGTGGCCTTCAGCCGAATAAATATGAGAAAACAAATGAAAATTTTGCGAACTACGGCGGATATTTTTCACTACTCAATACTCGGAAAGTAAGTCTGATGTTGCCTGTTGCCTATGTGCGGGTTTCATCACGATGTCTTCCTTCACCGTAAGAGCGTCGAATAAACGTAATATGAATTCGAAATTCGAAAACACATTGGTATGTGGTGGGGATTGAACCCGCGACTCCCGGACGGGAGGCAGCGGCCACTAGCCACTAGACCACCGACGACGCTCTTTGAATAGATGGGATGAAAATACAATTATACTACTTTTTAAAGTCGATTCATAACTTTTATTCCTTTTTCAAATCTTTAGTTCAAGATCGCGATTCGTCATACTTATGACATCATAACTATGACGTAACGCCGACTCGGCGAGATCGTCCTGAGGAATCCAACACCAAGTCAACAGCAAGTAAAACTATATTCGTGTTCTTCGCATTTCAAGACGCGGAGAAATAAATAAACTAAGTAGGTACAATAGAATAGGGGGGGCGTACTATTCTATAAATAACACCAAGATATCACTTTGAGCAGTAGGAGGTCAATATAAAGAGATGCGCGAGGTCTACAGGCTCACAGAGCCACTAGTCTAAAAATTATGGTAAACTAGCGGTCCGGCCGCGGCTACTCTCGCGCTATGTAAGATTTTCCCGTGGGAATAAGACTTTTCCCGGTAAAAAGTATCCTATGTATTAATACAGGTTAAAAACTATCTTCATTCCAAATTTCGTCCAAATCCGTCTAGTAGTTAAGGCGTGAAAGCGGAACAAATATCCAAACATCGAAACATCCATGTGATTTAGGAACAGAAGAAAATACCCTATTTCATGTTGTATTAGAGGATGACTGCGTGAATCGGCACCAATATTTCAAGCCCTGATACTTAGCCCCGATGGTAAAATAAAATAAAATATTTTTATTTCAGACTAGAGTCCATAATAATTAATTCGCTATCTTTTACTACACCGTATAAGATTTTATAAAATTCGGTATTTCTAAAAATACTAATACTTTAAAATGATCGTCCACTTTTTTAATATATTTAGTTTTTTCGGAGTTATGTTTTTTTTTTCGAAGTGGCGCTATTGCGCAGTCAGGTTTTACCATAATCTCCACGCTTGGCAGGCGGGTTGGAGATCGCAAGAGAGCGCTGCTGCCCGTTCCCTGTTCAATGTGTAGTCCCTAAGTCGCCTCTTACGACACCCACGGGAAGAGTAGGGGTTGGTGACTAATGTATTCTACTCTGCCGTCACCACACGGCTTATTAATATTAAGACTATTTTAGATTTAAGGTGATAAATACAATTTTTATTGAAATAAATAAAAAAATCTTACTATTATGCCTTTCTTATTCATGCATGCTAGCGGATTCTAGCGCTATTTTTTGTTTTATGCTGTCTCGGAATCTAGCGCTGATTGGCCTCAGAGAGGTGGCAGTACCACGGAGACATTGTATCTCTGTGAGTAAAACTGAACTAACTAGAACTTCAAACAAACAACAGGAGGAGGAACAAGTTTAGTGTCAAAAATAAATAAATGTATTCGGCTATAGGACTAGCTTCCAGGCCAGGAATCATTTAAAAAAAAAATGTATTTGTCTCCGTGCACGCAACTACTTCAGTTGAAAAATTTAAAAAAATACGTTTAAATTGTCGAGTTCGTGGAAGGAAACCGGTGTTAGGAGTAATAAAAAGTGAAACTCGGCCAAAAAACATTGCAAAACCTAGTGACACTGTGAGTTCCTTCTGTAGTGAGTTACGGTAGTAAAGAAAAAAGACTGAGATAAAGAGCGTAGATATGTCTGCCCATAAGAATAATATTCCGGCTAACCACCCGCAACAGTGCTGCCACCTTAGCGCTTTCGGAGTTAAATCTAGCGCTTTTTTGGGACACTTGGCGCTGAAATTTTCTGCCGTGATTACGATTATTGCAACATACTCGAAGTATCGATAAGCTCAAAGCCTATTTGAAACCAAAATCGTGGTAATAAAATATTAACAACAACCGCGAAAAAATAAGTTTTAAAAAAAATACGTGTCCTATAATTTTTAATTATCTACGTGATAGACAAAGGCGAAAGATTTATACGTTTTGAGCTCCGGTGGTCTAGTGGTTAGGGCCACTGCCTCGCGTCCGGGAGACGCGGGTTCGATCCCCACCGCGTACCAATGTGTTTTCGAATTCATATGTAGGGGAGAAGGGGGCACCTTTCCATAGAGGCAGTTTTGAATTAATGCTTTCAGAAATCCAGATTTCATGTAATCGTAGTAATATAATATATTAGATGCTGCCAAACTCGACCCAAGCCCTCCTACGACTATACTTATAATTCAAGTGGATCTCTTTATTGTGCTTCTTGCAATAGGACTTTCAAAACCAAATTTGGTTTTGCGAGTCACGCTCGCGCCCATGCAAGGGCCCAGGATAACACAGGCTAAGGGTGTCGCCGTCGACGGATACGTCTGGGAGGACATCAGTAATATAATATATTTGATGCTGCCAACATGGACCCCGACGTCTGTCACTTAACGATTTTTAAGTTTGATAGGACATGAACGAGGGAGAAGCCGCGTTAGTTTTAGGTGTTCAATTCTAAAGTTTTTGCAACATGTTTTTAAAACATTAGTAATTGGAATCCAAGGATAAGTGGCAAGTTTTAATTTATTTATTATATGTAACAATGTATTACGTGTAGTGACGAGGTGCTATTAATTTAAATTTGTTAGTGTTTTTGAAAATATTGATTGTTATTTTTCAAACTACCTGTTGGGGTAGCTATGAAGAAATTAGACGGGGCAGTTTTTATCAGCTAGTTGTTCAAAGCTATCCCAGTGCATGTAACTGTTCAAATCTACCCCATACAGATAAAATAAATGAATATCTTATTAGATATGGATAAACTCAAGTAGTCTCTATTTGATCAAACTTCTTTTATGATACATTCTAAAATTCTATGGGTTAAATTATATCAATTTCTTTCTACTTTGTGTTGTTGTCAGCTTATTATGTACTGTTAGTTCTGGGCAGGCCCAGTGGGGTAGATTTAAACACGGTTCAAAGCTTCCCCCCTTGAGGCAGTTTTGAACGTTATCCCGAAAGACAATTATTCAAAACTACCCCAAACTTGGTTTTAACACCAGATTTTATAAGTAAAATGTTGGACAAGCCTTTTGTCGTGGCAAAAAATACCAAATCCTTCAAAACTAAAACTTATACATACTTTGATTTTTCTGCTTATACGGTCCATTTTTCAAAAGTGCCCCTATGCTGTTCAAAGCTGCCCCACTATTGGATGAATGAATCCCTACTGTTGGCAACACCAACAAATAGCTTTAAGTTTTTAAATACAGCAACACTGGTATCTTTTCTCTCGCTCTGTTCGTTCTCTAAGAATTTAATGTCGGTCCTGTAATTTGTGACTTGTGTGTTTCTTTTTACACGGTTATACCGTTATAATAAAACTTGCTGTGAAGCGAATTGCAAAGCTTTGTTTATCTCCTCAGCCTACAGTCCACAAAATTAATGAAGGAATCGTTCACCTACAGCCACAAAAAGCTAAATTGTACCTTTATCTCTTACTTGACATTTATGAATATGCATACATTTCACTGTCTAATAATATAACTAATAGTGCAAAAACTAGAAAGAAAAAAGTATAAAAAACGCATAAAGCGGCCCCCCTCTCCCCTACGTTTATTCGAAGCTCTTACGGTGAAGGAAAACATCGTGATGAAACCTGCGCAGTGCGCACTCCTGCGAAGAAATTCAAAGGTTGTGTGCACCAAGTTTTGTGTAAATTCGACCAACCCGCACTGGGCCAGCGTGGTCGAGCCCCTCGGTGGGGATGTATATATGAGCTGTTGATAAGACAAAGAAAAAAGTAGTCATCATCCCAACTATTATATGTATCGCAGTCATCTGGTTGAATCTGCTATTTGATTGAATGACTAGCGCGTTCATTGAATGACAAATTTCAACTGAATGACTAAAGGACAACTCGTCAAGTCGTTGAATGTAACGTTCAACGTCTTTGAATGGGATATAGCAAAGTCGTTGAATGGGATATAGCCGACTTTGTTGTTCGTAAGTATTCAGCCAGTTTCGCCTCAATTTTTTCTTTAAAAGTAGCCGGCGGCGGTGGCGTAAATCCATGCAGTCACGCAAGAACCTTAATGTCGTGTTCTTGCAAATAAACAATTTTGATTTGATTTGAAGAAAAAAATATCAACACAGTGCTCTCTGTCCGAGCTGTTTGACGCCATATTTGTTTTGGCGACTACTAGCGCCGCAGTGGAAAAAAAATGAACTAAAATTGAATCACCTGACTGATTTTACGTCCGCTATGTTCAAAGGGCTATGTTACAATCCGCTAACTAGTTGGACGTTGAGTGACGCTTGTTCAATCAACGTTTGGCCTAGTCATTCAATTGAATGTTGTCATTTAATGAACGCGCTAGTCAGTCAATCAAATAGGAGATTCAACCAGATGACTACGACATATACACCGTGAAATTTAACTGGTTGTTTTACGTTAAATGGAGCGTTCAGTCCATTAAACTGGACAACTTTCCCCAAGGAACATGGGCTGTGTAAAAAGAATGGCCCGTTCATACAAAACCGCGCGGCCAGCTGATCGATTTACTATGGGGGAAGCAATATTTTTTTTCAATTGCCAGCCCATGTTCCTTGGGGAAAGTTGTTAAAACAACCAGTTAAATTTAACTGTGTATAATATGTATCTCGTTAACAGACATAGTCTGTAACAATAATGATTTAAAAAACATAATTTTTTGTAAAACAGTTTAATTAACAACAAATTCATCATCAATGTACATGTGGTTCTGTTTCTTTAGTTTATCGTGTTTCTTCATATGTTGCTTCAGCTTGCTGCGGGTTATAAAGCGCTTTTTACACACGTCGCACACGTGCGGTCTATCCCCTACGTGCATCTTCATATGGATCACTAAATTGTTTTTCTGCGTGAATGCTTTTGTGCATAATGTACAAGGATACGGCTTTTCGCCGGTGTGCACTTTGATGTGCCTGTCCAGCTCGCTCTTTCTGTAAAACTTCGACGCGCACTCATCACATTGAAAGTTTTTGATGCCCTGATGTTTCAGGAGATGCGTCGCTAGGTGGCCTGCGAAAAATGGAAAATTATTCAGATTTTCCTGTGGGAATAGGAAGGAAGTCAAGCCTACTTGGGTGGAAAATCATCTTTTTTTAATGACTTCTTCGAAATCGTTCAAGTAGTTCCCGTGGGAATTGGGTTTTTCCCGCGGCAGAGGTGATGAATTCAGATGAACGAATGGCTTTATTTTGAATGAATGATATCCTAAAATAAGGGCGTAGCTGTCAGATTAAATATTAAATAAATTAATAATAAATTCCGCCATTGTGTTAGTGAACTCACCCAAAAAAATGTAATGACGGATCTAAGTGATGTAATAACATCCTATGGAAATCAATAATTTTTGACTTAGACTTTAATAAAAGACATTTATTCATCCACCCACACCACACATGCTTAAAAATAATCAAATGAAAAACTGTTTAAGATATTTCTAAGTCGAATGTTTTACGTTTTCTCTAAAATTGTGCAATCGACGCGTCCATAAGGTTCAAATTCGATGTTTGACAACTCTAATATAAGTATGGCCATCTCATCTCTTTTTTTAATCTTTAAACTGTGAAAAGGACGAACGAACTTAATTTAAGGGTTAAAGGCACTTAACACTTTCGCTCACCGGGTTGTGAGTATGTGTTCCCGCAGTACGTGCACATAAAGGGCCTCTCGCCTGTGTGCGTGCGCATGTGTTTCTCCAATTCCGCGTTCGTTTTGAAGCACTTCACGCATTCAAGACACTGGCGGTTTTTGGGCGCTGACTGGCGGCGTCTCCTCCTGTCAAATCGTGCACAACATCTATTACATCACATAATATATGCAAAAACTTGACACTATTATGAAACAGAATAAGCTTAATTAAAAATCCTTTTTAAACAAGCTTTTATATTATGGAGTAGAGTATCCTTGTTAAGACAAATCCAATGAGCCCAAACAGGAGTTCCTATGGCCACCTTCTGGCTCCATCATGAGACCCTGGACATCACGTATGACTAAAGATCTTGTTAAGACAAATCCAACGAGCCCAAACACGACTAGGTTGTGGTGTGTATTTAAGGAGTTCCTATGGCCACCTTCCGTCTCCATCACGAGACCCTGGACATCACCTATGACTAAATATCTTGTTAAGACGAATCCAACGAGCCCAAACACGACTAGGTTGTGTTGTGTATTAGAGGAGTTCCTATGGCCACCTTCCGTCTCCATCATCAGACCAGCTCCATGGTACCATGGTTACATAAGTGTACGAAATCAGTTCAGCAAAATCCAATGGCAGCAAATGCTTCAAAATTGAGTTGCAAGATTTCGCCCGAACATACCCACAAACAAACCCACCCTTCTCACTAGAGGACCTTTTGAGAATGTGCTATGCGATCTCACCAGATCAGCCTTCAAGGTTGTCGAACGATGGTGCAGCAAACACAACCTGACTGTCAACCCGTCTAAAACAGAGCTAATAATGTTCACAAACAAACGCAGCCTAGGTCAGCTTAGACTGCCAAAGTTATTCAATACCGAGCTATACCTGACCAATGAAGTCAAGTACCTGGGAGTGACACTTGACAGTAAGTTGCTCTGGAATAAGCATATTGACCACAAGCTACAAAAAGCTTGCATCACCTTTTGGCAATGTAAAAGACTCGTCGGGAAATCCTGGGGTCTGTCGCCGAAGATCACCTTATGGCTATATACCTCTGTTATACGGCCTATAATCACATACGGTGCCATTGCTTGGTGGCCCAGGACCAAGCTAATTACCGTCAAATCCAAGCTACAGCGCTTTCAAAGACTTGCCTGCACAGCAGTCACGGGCAGTATGCGCACCACCCCGACAGCCGCCTTGGAAATTATCTTAGGACTTAGGCCATTGGACCTATGGATCCAACATGAGGCGAGGATGTCGGCCCTTCGCTTAAAACTTTCGGGCGAAAGGATGTACCAGGACGGCCATGTCGCGGCACTCTGGAAAGATGCTATAGTATCACAGCCAATGTGCCAAGCTCCATGCGACAGGGTCCCCAAAACCTACATATTCACCAAGAACTACGAAATTCAACTATCTGAAGCTAGCAAGGATCATTCAGGCACGGATGAACTAAGAATATACACTGATGGTTCTAAAATGGAGTCTGGAACCGGAGCAGGAGTATTTTCACTAGACTTAAACATCAGAATATCACTGGCCTTAGGCGACTATAGCTCTATTTTCCAATGTGAATGTGTAGCAATTACCGAGGCAGCCACCGCCATTCTGAGAAGGGAGGTTGAAGATTTTACCATCAGAATACTTTCCGACAGCATGGCTGTGCTCCAAGCACTTCGAGGCAACATCTGCAGCTCAGTGCTTATCTTCGAGTGTCACTTAGCCTTAGAGCGAGTATGTGCAAAGAATAAGGTCATCCTTCAATGGATAAAGGGACACAGCGGATCACTGGGTAATGATGCGGCTGATGAACTGGCTAGAAGGGGATCGGAGGCTCCGGTGTTGGGCCCTGAGCCTCTCCTGCCGATACCGTTCAGCCAACTGAGAACATGGCTGCGCAACATTACCCGGGACGAACACAACGCCCAATGGGCTAGTCTAACAAGCTGCAGACAGTCGAAGGCGGTGATCCCAATACTATCGCCGAGACTAACACACAGACTTCTCAGCCTAAACCGTAAAAACCTCCGAATAGTTGTAGGCAGTTTAACAGGTCACATACCTCTCAATAAACACCTATTCACCATCGGCGCGACGGACAGCCCTCTATGCAGAGGATGTCTGGAAGCAGAAGAAACGGTCACTCACGTAATCCTGGAATGCGTAGGGTTGACTGACCAACGGGCAAAAATCCTCCAGAATGTGGGGTCGCTCCGCGAAGCCTGTGACAGTCCCAGGAGGCTTCTGAGCTTCTGGAAGGAGCTGGGCTGGTTGAAGTAACCAGCCAAAACCGAACGTAAAACGGACCAATTCAGAGTCTAATTGCGGAAACGGGAGCCCACCAACTAACTAACTAACTAAGACGAATCCAACGAGCCCAAACACGACTAGGTTGTGTTGTGTATTAGAGGAGTTCCTATGGCCACCTTCCGTCTCCATCATCAGACCAGCTCCATGGTACCATGGTTACATAAGTGTACGAAATCAGTTCAGCAAAATCCAATGGCAGCAAATGCTTCAAAATTGAGTTGCAAGATTTCGCCCGAACATACCCACAAACAAACCCACCCACATACATACAGTGCAAGCTAAATAAAAGCTTGTAATTTTTTTTTCTAGCCTGAACTATCCCACTGCTGGGCAAAGGCCTTGTTTCTTCCACGCGTCGAGATCGTCTCGCCAACGTTTTCGAGGTCTGCCTCTCCCACGTCGGCTATCATTTGGCACCCACTCGGTAGCGATCCTAGCCTACCGGTCCGGGTGCATCCTGCAGACGTGACTCGCCCAATCCCATTTTAACTTGGCAGCCTTTTCACCCTCGTCGAAGTAAAATAAAATATAGAAAAAAAAAAAAAAAAAACAAGGGGTCGAGGATGTTTGTGGAGCGAGGTATACAGCTCACTGAGCCACTAGTAATATTGGAGTGAAGTGTGATGTGATAGTGTGATCATATGATTTAAAATTTGTTGTGCATGTTTCTATCCATTTCTTTTCTAAATTCTGTCTTCCAAGGCCTGCTTTACGGCATTTCTTTAGAAATAAACAGTGCCTGCTGTGTCGTATTTCTATGAGTTTGTTTTCTGTTCAATTTTTTGTGTACAAATAATAAATAATATACTCACATAGAATACAAACTTACATACATATATGAACCCTAAAGACATTACACTTGTTTAGACTTCCGTTCAGCGCCATCTCATATGCAGTAGCGTCCTACTATTATAGCGTTTCAACGCCATCTGGTATCTAGTAAATTAATTAGTTTTTTTCCACGCTATCTAGTATCAAGGATCGGCGAATAGCGCCGATGTGGCGCTAGCATCTATGTGAAGTGGCGATAATTGTCACTAATTTAGTAACCACATTGCACGTTAGATGACGCTGAAGTATCAAAAGTAGCATTAACTATTTTACCGATGTGAGCTACTATGTCAAAATGGTTTTTTATTAGTACTAATGTAGTACAGACAACGCACGCTTGGTGCCGCTGTCAATTAGACCGTTCTCTCTCTTCTTGTAGAACATTCCTGCATGGCGGACGTGTTCTTTACAAACTTTAATAAAAACCCAAATTGTACGATATAGCATTTATTGAAGCCTCAGCTGAATCTTGCAGCCGCCCATTACCCTGCCAACAACACTCTTTTTTTGGGCAGTCGTGGAAAAAAAATACAGTTCTACAGACCTACCACAGAATCTGTAAAATGGCCAAAATTGGAATTACGGCCATTACTATGGAAACATCAACTTTGAGGAGAATCGTGTCGTGATTGGTTGAAATGCAATTGGGGATCGGACTACTTTTTTTAATTTTTTTTAATCCAAACTTCTTAGTTTCTGCTATCGGACACTAAAATAATTTTTGCTCTATCTTTAGAATTGACCGAGTTATAAAGGTTTGAAATTCAAGATTAGACAGAGAGGCACATACCCACTTGTGACGTCATTTGTTAGTAGCGCCATATAATCTCCATACAAAAAATCGTTTTTGAACAGATATATTGAACCTTTAAAAAATCACTGTAAATTCTTTTTTCAACCGATTCTGTTTTTTCTTCGCGAATCGTCTGCTACTAATCTATATTTTAAAAATAATTCATAAAATATGGTAAAGTCCGATCCCCTACTTTGTATTACTACTAGCGCCGCCACCGTTCATTTCACAGATAAGTTGGTAGGTCTGTAATGGGCTTTTTTTCCTATTTAAGAGGAAGTTGTTGTTCAGCTTTAGCGATAGTGGACCTCAGCGCCACCTAGCGCCAAAGCGCACGATCACCCGCTTTCCTCATCCAGCCACCACCAGCGACCGTCCTCAGGTTATCAGTCTACCTGGCAGGGGGGCGTCCCACACTACGTTTCCCGAGACGTGGCCTCCATTCGAGAACCCGTCTGCTCCAATGCTCGTCAGTTCTGCAACGTGGCCAGCCCACTGCCACTTCAGCTTGCTACACTTCTGGACAATATCAACTACCTCGGTCCTAGCATAGCGCTGTAGAATTAAAAGAAAAATCCCCAATAAAAATATATGCAAACTTACTTTTTTGTTTGTGGATCATCCTCAGAACTATCATCAGATATTTCAATGACTTCGCAAACCGGGTCTAAATAGTTTGCTTGTGCCGTGTCTTCATTGATATCTGTCTTGTTGGCGATCTGTGCAGCCGTCTCGGACATGTTTTTATTAATTTACAGTTGCACTTAAATTTATTAATATACAGAATTGCATCTTCAGTTTAGTTACTTATATATTTTTTGTCATCTGCAATAATTGTTTTTTCAATTATTATTTTTTAGAATGTCTCTTAAGGGGGTACCCTATGTGAACACTAGCGCCACTTGGATAAAAAATCATAACTTAGTGAAAACACAAAATATCAAAAATATGAACGATCAAATTGTTTCATTAGTCTTGTTGTATTTTTAGAGCTGATAAATTCAGTTATCTATTGTTAATTGTAGTAACAGATAGCGAAAGTGCTAAAAACGGCCGTTATTTTGTTATCTGTTACTACACCATATAAGATTTTATAAAATTCGGTATTTCTAAAGATACTAAGGTACCTACACTTTAAAATGATCGTCCACTTTTTAAATATATTTAGTTTTTCGGAGTTATGATTTTTTATCGAAGTGGCGCTAGTGCGCAGTCAGGTAGCCCCTTAATTGTCACTTATTTGGATCTCTGTGAATGTTCCCATACAGATTTGCATCCTCGGTAATATTTTTAATTTTTTAGAACCTGAAATGGATAAAAAGTATATAGATAAGTACCAACTTATTAACTGAAACCGCACTCAATAATACGACCATTACGATGCCTGACGTATCGTGTTATGATCTTCATAGTAAATTAAATAGGTTTTGGATTTTGTAATAAATGTACTTTGTATTAAAAAAAAAATATCACCAAAATAAAGTCGGCAAACTACTGTACCAAAAGTATATAAAAAAAATACTTTAAAAATAAATCTATAATCAAAATAATATACCAGGTGTCCAAAAAGGGTATTTGCACTTTTAAATATCAATAAATCGTCTTAATGAGGGTAGATAGCAAAAACAAATATAATGTCATACGTGGAATTTATTGGAAATTTAGTTTAAATGGATTCGTATACCGGAGCTCAGCACGCATTTTGTGTAAGAGCTTATTATTAGAACAAAAATTCGATAATAACAGCTTGTCGCTTACATCGCGCGCAGTTCAATGTATGGGACATTTCTTTATCTCCCAGTGCGAATATCATTAGAAAATGGATTAAGACGTAATGGACATCATTTGGACAACATATTTTTTTTATTGTTAACTTTCCATTGTATGTACTTTTTGCAAATAGTAATAAAATTATGAAATGATATATTTTTCATATATAATTTTTGGGTATAAACTGCCAACACCCTTTTTGGACACCCTGTACTATGTGTTGGCAAAATAATGCAAATCCTCTCGGGTAGTAGGTCAGCCCAGAAAACTAAACAACTTTTATTCCACAACTTTTTAACATTAATACGAAATAATCAGCTGATCGATTCAATTAGAAGAATTTAACTTTTTTTAGGGTTCCATAGTAAAAAAGGAACCCTTATAGTTTCACCATGTCCATCTGTCTATCTGTCTGCGGCTTAGCTCAGAGACTCTTAGTAATAAAAAAAAAATTGTTTTATTCCGACAAAAATATCAGGCATTTCACACAAAGAGCCCGCCAAACTGCACAGCAGTTTGTTGGCGGAGACACAATACTCTCAATATACATAGGTACATACATGCCAAGTTATACTATCTATATTAATCTATTACATAGTTTAGTTGTATAGTGTTATTTTAATGGACTTTAGACAATAACAATTGTTGAATTTTTCGCTTGAATGCATACTTTGACAATTCATCTTCTTTTACAGATAACAATTCATTACAAATTTTTGGTACTAGGTAGGCTTTGGTCCTCTGACCATAATAATTAATAGTTCTAGGAACATCATACTTATTTTTACTAACAGCTCTTGTAATATGTGAGTGTGTAAGAGTCTTTTAAAATCTAATTTTCGGTATTCTTCTAAGGCTATTAACAACTTTACTTTTTCATGAACAGGCAAAACCTTACATACATGGTAGTATGTAAGGTTTTGTAGTAAGTACTAGAAGGCTGTTGGCATGGATATACATACATACATGCCGACAAAGCTGAAGAATAAAATCTTAAAAAGACATTTTTACCATTGCCATGATTCCTCTGGTACACGTGAAGTGGGAGTTTTTTTTTATATTCACAATTACCTAATAGTGTGAGGTATTGTTGGATAGGAAATAATGGGGGTTTGCTAAAACCATTTTTCGATGCTAGTGTATGTTTCAGAAATATTTCGTTTTAGTGCTTATTTTTGTGGAGTCAAATTCCCCCCCCCCTAACAATGAATCTGTTGTATTTGGAAATGTGAAAAATTCACGGTAGTAGTGTATAAAAATTCACAGTAGTATGCCCTTTCAGGCCTTTTGCAAAGTCCAAAAATTATAGAATTTGGTAGGTACTTTTTACTTTGTTCAGTAGAAATTTTAGGTTACTTATGTTATGGGCAGTGAGGTTGCACTTAATTTAATAGTTCAATGGTTAGGGGTGTGAAAATACATTTGCCTTGATAATGGCGATCGCCATATTTCCAACCCAATTTAATTGATCATTATAACTGTACATAACAGAAACAATATTTGATTGTGTACATACATTCCGTTTGTTTTCGTTTGATTCCAAAGGACTCCTCACCTCACTGAGGTTCTCAGGGTTCTCTGTGCCTCTGTACACTGTAATTCATGCTGTAATAGAACAAAGTGGTTTATTTTTTGTTATCAATCGGCCGGCTGTATAGCATTCAACTTTTTATAAATTTTAACATAAATTTATAAAAAATCATACGCTGTTGTCGACTTCCGAAGTCTTTCGAACTGTACTTTGTTTAGTTGGCTGGTTGTTTGTAATTATATAGTTGGACGAACCAATTTTTTTTATTTATTTCAATTCAATTCAATATTTATTGGAAAACAACAACTCAAATCTTTGCTTTTTTGACCACACCACACTCCTATCCTATGCCACACTCACTCCATCCCACAGACTCCATCCATCCATAGAGGAATTTTTTTTTTGGCATAATGCTATTTGCACATTGCCACATACAAAACGAGGAAACGGAACGCGATTTCTAACTATAGGCACAGGCACAGAGTACTATAATACTGGCGTAATGGGGAAAATGGTTGAGTTGAGTCCATAATAATGTACGCCAGTATTGCACAACCCGATAATTTGGCTTGAGTTTTCAAAATCACCATAAAATTAGGTTGTTTGTTTACGTGAGCGATGTGAGCGCGTAAAACCGTCCCGTATATCATAGCCCGATATCTGTCGTTATCGCGCTAATTTAGGCCGCGTTCCGATTTGCCATCACTTTGAGTACCCAAAACCGCGTACCGAATCACTGTCATTGGGATTACGGCAGCCATTGAGACGTCACGGATTGTGTCATGACCGCCGCTAAAGGCGCCCATGCTCCAGAGCGAAATTCACGTAAGCGTAATGTCAAATTCGACTTTGACATATTGTTTATTTATTTTTAAAAGTTAAATGTAATGTTTAAATGTAAAATTAACGTGTCTTATATTTATTTGGTTGAACAAAATTAAAAACACGTTATTCAATTATGAAATGGCAATAAATTACGAAAATATTTTAAATCAATCAGTTTTGTAGGTTAGGGTTGCCAGATGTTCGATAGTAAAAGTATCGAGTAGGTTATGTATATATTAGGATAGTTTTGACTCAGGCACATACATACATAAGATAATATCATAGGCAATCTGATAAAATATAAATATAAATATCAAACATTCTTTTTTGTATTTTTTTAATTTCATGTGCCTATTTACATCTCCATTTTTAAAAATTCGCATACCTTTTCTTATTTTGGATACTAGCCATGCGAAAAGTGCTGTTTTCACAGCTGTACGATACTTTTCTAATACGTATAATAATTTAGAATTCTGCAGATTTGGTACGGTAATCAACATCTGGCAAGACTGATTTATTTAAAATATTTCAGTAATTTATCGCCATTTCATAATTTAATAACGTGTTTTTAATTTTGTTCAACCAAATAAATATAAGACACGTTAATTTTACATTTAATCATTAAACATTTAACTTTTAAAAATAAATAAGCAATATGTCAAAGTCGAATTTGACATTACACTTACGTGAATTTCGCTCTGGAGCATGGGCGCCGTTAGCGGAAGATGGCGGCGGTCATGACGCAATCCGTGACGTCACAATGGCTGCCGTAATCCCAATGACAGTAATTCGGTACGCGGTAGGCACGTAAGTAATGAGGACATTGTAAAAGCGTTTAAATCCCTGAAAATGAAAAAGACGGCTGACGTCCATGGTCTATCTGTAAAAATTATAAGTTCCATTATAGATTGTATCGCACCTCACCTTTGTTGCATATTTAATCAATGTATAGATAATGGTGTGTTTCCTGACTAGATGAAACTAAGTAAAGTGATTCCCGCCAGTTTAAAACACAAATACCTTCTAGCCATCAATAATCATAGCAGTCGGGAGCATAACCCACTACTAATAAAATTAATTAACATTCACAATACGAGGGCAATAACCTCAGGTAAATTTGTTGTTCCTCGAGTAAATAATTATTTTGAAGATAGGACATTAAAAAAACGTCTTCCATATTTTCTAAACAGTTTGCCTGAGGACATAAGATATTGTAATAACAAAAAAAGTTTATTTAAAGTTACTTTAAAAAAACATTTATTAAATTCTTTAGAATAATAAGATTTAAAATATAGTGTAAGTTTACTAGTTTAAATTGTGTACTTACCTTTTAAAGAGACTCCGATTCCGCAGACAAACTGCTGCGCAGTTTTGCGGGACTTTTGTTAGATTATAATTTTATAATGTCTTTAAGAAATAAATAAATAATAAATAAAATAATACCTTTATTCAAAGCCGGGAGTACATCAGACCCTACAAATTTTAGACCTATATCGATACTACCAACTCTTAGCAAAATATTTGAAAAACTCATACTTAATCAATTGCAGAGTCATTTTTATGTCAATAATTTAATTCATGTTGCTCAGTTTGGTTTCACAAGGGGTCGTTCAACAGCCGACGCTGGTGTTGAGCTAATTGACAATGTTTTTGGTGCCTGGGAAGACGCAATGGAAGCAATAGGTGTATTCTGCGATCTATCCAAGGCTTTTGATTGCGTCCATCATGACATTCTTGTCAGGAAGCTACGCCGTTATGGTGTAAAAGATCAGGCTCTTGGCCTTCTGGAGTCATATCTAACAGATAGGGTTCAGATGGTCGATGTTACTGGGAAAAGATCACCCGGATCTTCAATAAGTATGGGCGTCCCGCAGGGTTCAATTCTTGGACCTTTCTTGTTTTTAGTATATATTAATGATTTACCTTATCTTGTTAAAGAAAAACATGTATTAGTATTGTTTGCCGATGATACTTCTTTGATATTTAAAGTTAAAAGACAACAATCAAACTATGACGACGTAAACAATGCTATCTCTAGTATAGTGAATTGGTCTATTACTTAATGAAAAGAAAACTAAATGTATTTAATTCGTATTACCCAATGTGAAACCGGTAACTACAGATATATTTATAAAAGGACAGAAATTGGACCTTGTAGATTCGACTGTCTTTTTGGGCATTACTTTAGATGCCAAACCACAATGGGATTCTCATATAAATAAATTGTCGAACCTAGGGCATGGAATACCGAAGTAATTTTTCATACCGGTATTGATACCGGTATTGAAATTTCAATTACCGGTATACCGAAATTTCGGTATTTTTTCGGTATTTCTTGAAATACTGCTAGTTACTGTTTAAATGATCCCAAGAACGATTAGTAAGTCTCGTTTGCGAAAAGTTATTAAAGAAGTTTTCTACGCTGTATAGCAGAAACACTATTTATCAACTCCCTAGATACCACAAAATGAGTAATTAAAGTAATAGGTTATTAACAATACTAAAGAAAATACGTTCTTTGATCCAAGAATTATTTATATTGTTTCATTGGCACAAATATGACAATCAAATATTAAATTATAAAGTAAAAAATATTTTTTTAACAACACGTTTTTACGCACTAAAAAGTATAAAATAATTTTTATTGATGTTTTTATTGGTGTAGTACTCTTGTAGGACTTAAAACGAAAAACGTGGGATGCATGGAATATATATATATATTCTAAGAAGTAGAGAACGAGGTGATGGCTGAAAAACAGCATAGCTGACGCTGTAATCTTTTCATTGTCTTATTTTCATGTCTGTCTGTACTACTTATTGATACATAACATATTGTTATTGTAATGACAATGAATAAATGTCTTCTAAATCTTATGAGTACCAGGGGTTGTTATGTGTTATGTCTTGAAAACTTAGTATATTATTTGCAGTGCAATTCAATTGTTGTGTATTTTATTATTGGAAAGACTTGCGTTTGACCATTATTCTAGCTGATGGAAATGCATTATAAGGTGAAAGATGGACCACGCTCGCCTAGAAGATGTTTATGTGTTTTTTATAAAAGGACTAATCTATAGTTTTTTGAGAAACACGGGTCTGCTTCAAAATCTACTCCATGCTCCCCACGTTTTTCGTTTTAAGTCCTACAAGAGTACTACGACAGTAAAAATCTCAATAAAAATTATTTTATACTTTTTAGTGCGTAAAAACGTGTTGTTAAAAAAAAATTATTTACTTTATAATTATTTTGTGCTTTTTAGTCCAGCGTATTTAAATGTTGCAAGATGAACATCACGTAGGACTAAATTGCTAAGACTAAAAATCCCAAGCATGCCGAGATTATGTTGTTACGATGAGATTACCTTCCGGCTTCACCATGAGACCCTGGACATCACGTATGACTAAAGATCTTGTCAAGACAAATCCAATGAGCCCGAACACGACAAGGTTATGTTGCGACGTTGAGAGAGTTCCTATGGCCACCTTCTGGTTCCATAATGAGATCCTGAACATCACATATGACTCAAGAACTAGTCTTGACAAATCCAACGGGCCCAACAAGGCTAGGTTATGTTGAGTATTTGAGGAAATACAGCGGCCACCTTCCGGCTCCATCATGAGATCCTGGACATCACGTCACGTATGACTAAAAATCTTGTCAAGACAAATCTAACGAGCCTAAACACGACGAGATTATGTTATTATTTTAGGAGTTTCTATGGCCACCTTCAGGCTCCATCACGACACCCTGGACACTAACGTGTGACTAAATAACGGGCCCAAACACGACTAGGTTATGTTGAGTATTTGAAGAATTCCTGTGGCCACCTCCATCATGAGACCCTGGACATTACTTATGACTAAAGATCTAGTCAAGACAAATTCAACGAGCCCAAATACGACGAGGTTGTATTGTGTATTTTAGGAGTTTCTATAGCCACTTTTCGGCTCCATCATGAGACCCTGCATTTGTAACTAAAGATCTAGTCAAAACTAATCCAACGGGCCCAAACACGACTAGGTTATGTTGGGTATTTGAGGAATTCCTGTGGCCACCTTCCGGCTTTATCATGAGACCCTGAACATCTTGCATGACTAAAGATCTTGTCTTGACAAATCCAACGAGCCTAAATACGACGAGGTTATGTTGTGTATTTGAAGAGTTCCTATGGCCACCTTCCGGCTCCATCATGAGACCCTGGACATCACGTATACCTAATTAAAGATCTTATCAAAACAAATCCAACGACCCCAAACACGTCGAGGTTATGTTGTGTTTTTGAGGAGTTCCTATGACCAACTTCCGGCTTCATCATGAGACCCTGGACATTACGTATAACTAAAGATCTTGTCAAGACAAATCCAATGAGTCCAAACACGACGATCTTGTGTTGTGCATTTTAGAAGTTCCTATGGCCACCTTCCGGCTCCATCATGAGACCCTGGACATCACGTATGACTAAAGATCTTGTCAAGACAAATCCAATGAGTCCAAGCACGATGAGGTTGTGTTGTGCATTTTAGAAGTTCCTATGGCCACCTTCCGGCTCCATCATCAGACCAGCTCCATGGTGTCATAATATTGCATTGTCACCGAAGTTACATAAGTGTACTAACTTTCAGCACAATCAAATAACACCACGTGCTTCAAAAATGAGTTGCAAGATTCGGACCGAACAAACCCACAAACAAACAAACAGACAGACAGACAAGAAAGCGAGTTAATAAAAACGTGTTAAAAAATAAAATGAGATGGTATAAAATCTATCAATGACTTTCCATTAGTTGAAAAACTGCCGATATTGCAAAATTAGATCACTTTTTCGAAATACCGAAATACCGGTATTTTTTCTTCAAATACCGGTATCAAAATACCGTAAATTTTGACCGGTGTTAGCTCGCGATTAAACGAGCAGGAAGATAAAGAGAAATATCTTATAAATGAGAGTAATATTATATTTAGGAGATTATTATTAATATTCCAAACAAATATTTACAGCAATAGTTAAATAAAGCAACTTTAATATATGATATAAATAGTATTTCAATTACATTAAAAATAATAATATAAAGTAAACAGAATAATATCACCTGCTTTATGAGGTCTGCACATCCAGACTGCCAGCACTCGACTATCGGAATAAGAATGACGCGCCGACTAGAGGGCGCCGTATTTATACAGTGGCGAAAACAAGCGCCTGGAGTGGGGAAGGCGTAAACAGCACGTGCACTACCACATTATATTATTATTACTACTGCACGTGCTGTTTTCGCACCATTACGTTTTTTTTTTAAATTTACGTTTTTAATTATATTATTGTTCATTTACATAATTTACTTACTTAAACCTAATAATAAAATAAACAAATGCTGACAGTCGGCCGTCCTGTAATGTAGCTTGTCCTCAGGCTACATCTTACATTAAACTTTACGTTTATAATTAATAACTAATATTGTTACGAATCAACAATACAATTCTTGCTGCTAATTGAAAAGCGACTGATTTAGTTTTGTACAATAATAAGAAACTTTCTTTGTGTAATCAGGACACATTTACAACTACCAAACATTCGCTTTAGCTAACATAACCTATTCATAGGATTAGCTACACAAAACACCAGCAAATGCGCTAGTATCACTGATGATGTGACAGCCCGATTTTATATTTCTACAATTCATTTTTTTTTGTACATATTTACACAAAAGGACCAGGGATGTCCCAGACTAAATAATTTTAGGACCAGGGATGTCCATAACTGTAGGTCCAGGGTTGACCTTAACTTTTGAGGACCAGGGATGTCCTTAACTGTGTAGGTCCAGGGATGACCTTGTCTGGTAAGGACCAGGGATGTCCCAGACTAAATAATTTTAGGACCAGGGATGTCCATAACTGTAGGTCCAGGGTAGACCTTAACTTTTGAGGACCAGGGATGTCCTTAACTGTGTAGGTCCAGGGATGACCTTATCTGGTAAGGACCAGGGATGTCCTTATCTGTGTAGGTCCAGGGATGACCTTATCTGGAAAGGACCAATAACATTAATAACAACAATAACATTAACATGGCGATTGGCGAACAGGCCATTTCCGTCCTCACATGTTAGCATTCTAAATATAATAACAATAACATTAACATGGCGAACAGACCATTTCCGTCCTCACATGTTTGTATTTTAAATGTAAAATACAATAACATTAACATGGCGAACGGACCATTTTTGTCCTCAAATAGAACATTTAGCAATTCGTAAAGTTGTTTACAATAACAATTAATCAATATTATTAAAGTTTCATGTGACGTGCTGGAGTACCCGTATATGATGTACGCCAAATAGTATTTCATTTTATTTCATTAGGGACAACAACAGCTTAATACAACGTAGAGTTTAGATATAGTATATCTATGATTTTATAAATAAATAAACAATAGATTCGAATAAATAAATATATTAGGTTGTACGTTGACTAATACGTCAGTCTTGTAACAAATAGGTATTGACCTAAGTATTAACTTCCATTAGTTTTGTAATCTTCCTATCTTTTTTTTTTTTATTGAACTGAACTTTTGGAATGGATCTATAATCATAGAAGTGATTGTTAAGATTTTTTTTTTTTTTGCATTGTATTTTTATTATAGTAGCGTACACAGAACCCCACAAATGAAGTACTAACCTTAGCTAGTCTATAGTAGTGATTTACTGATTTTTAATTATTTCTAGTATTACGATCGTGAGAGTCAGAACATTTACCAAACTCATGGATATTTTTCCTAACATACATAAAATTATCACGAATGCACTGACATGGAACCGTCAATATACATATATTTGGCTACGTTGTAACTTATTTGTATATATTTCCTATTTTTGTTATAGAATAAGCTGCTGGTATTCCAAATAAAACAAATCAGTGAGTCCCGACAGCGAAGTTAGAAAATAATTACTCTAATAGCTCTCTTCTACGGAATGAAGATCAATATCAGTCGCTCGGCCCCACATGATGATGCCATAAGATATGACTGGAAACAGCTGAAGTAAACTAATCTAGCAATATGCAGCCGAGCTAAGCCTCCCCGATAGGGAATATATTATATTGGAACTCCACTGCAGTTTTGCGTCAAGAAAAAAAAAGAAAACTTTACCATCTACCAGATCAAGCCGTTCATTTTTTTTCAGTACAATTTGACCCTCATCTACTTTAGGTAGATACTATCGTATTGAGGTGTACTTCTACTGATTTATAAAATGAGAGAAGTGTCATCTGAAAAATGTATAAGTCTACTTGATGCCGGTCGTATTTGAAAACACCTGTAATTGAAATTACGCTTTCTCTCTTGATAAGCTGTAACATGCGTTTCCATCTCATCTCTAATCTTGTCTAACCGTTGCTCCTGTCTCCTATAGAAACAATTTTTATTCTCACATAATCCAACTATATTCTGGTTTTGTTATCGTTTTCTTTTGGGCTAGCACAAGATAAGATCGACGGATGTATGAAATCCTGGTCAGTAATTCGTCGAGTATTTTATTTTTCTCTTTGTTAACCAGTCTGTACTGTCTATAAACAACAGGTTGTTAGTCAAGTAAACCAATTTACATATTTCCGGCTGCGGTAACATTTAATTCCGAAAGATCGAAGGCAAAACACTCCCTATATTCGTTCAGTAATGATAAAAGTTGTTGTTTGTTTTCAGGACAAAGGTCCATTTACGTCGAAATTTTCCTACTGGTTTTAGGACCATGAGCTGAACAATTGGCAACATTCAGAATCTGCGTCGTTATGTCCTCGTAAACAACATATCGACGTGCGATGCATAAACCATACAGGAAAGAAAGTCTTTTTGTTTTTTTTTTTTTCAATCGATCGGTACCCACAACCAATTGAATACAGAATACCGTACACAACTACTATGGTTTAAACTACCTTCAATGAATAATTCACCTTTGTAATTGGGGTCGTTGGTATATACTGACAGTTCATGATCCATGCTCGAAATTTCTAAGGAATCAATTGTTTTCTTTAATTTAATATGCGAGTGTTCCGCAATAGTTTGACTAATCATAGGAGGGACGTCCATAGCATTGTCAGTACAGGAACTATAATGGCCGCGTTCCGATTTGCGCTGACAGCACTTTGAGTACCCAAAACCGCGTACCGAAACACTGTCATTGGCATTATGGCAGCCATTGTGACGTCACGGATTGCGTCATGACTGCCGCCATCTACCGCTAACGGCGCCCATGCTACAGAGCGAAATTCACGTAAGCGTAATGCCAAATTCGTGCTTATTTATTTTTAAAAGTTAAATGTTTAATGTTTAAATGTAAAATTAACGTGTCTTATATTTATTTGGTGGAACAAAATTAAAAACACGTTATTCAATTATGAAATGGCGATAAATTACTGAAATGATTTAAATCAATCAGTTCGAGTAGTTTATGTATATATTACGATAGTTTAGGCACATACATACATAAGATAATATCATAGGCAATCTGATAAAATATAAATATAAATATCAAACATTATTTTTTTTTGGTATTTTTTTTTAATTTCATGTGCCTATTTACATCTCCATTTTTAAAAATTCGCATACCTTTTCTTATTTTGGGTACTAGCCATGCAAAAGTGCTGTTTTCACAGCTGTACGATACTTTTTTTAATACGTATAATAATTTAGAAATTTGCCAGTTTTGGTACGGTAATCAACAAGACTGGCAAGACTGAGTTATAAGCAGTTTCAGCGCGCTCAAACGCCGTTCCGTTTTGATTTCGCTCATGAGCCGTATTATCGCGATTTCTGAATCGGTACGCGAGTAATCGCTGTCAGTACTTTGAGCCGTGAAATCTGATTCGGAATACAGCCAATGAGATCCAGTTTAGTACCAATACCATCTACCGTAACATCGAATTCCCTAGAATAGGAATGCAAGTTACGATTCGATCTTTATGAAGATCGATTCAACTGCATACGATCTGGCGATTTCATGAATCGATTCATTTCAATGCGATCTCTAAGCGAATCGATTCAAATGTAGGGAGAATCAAATCAAAAACATACGATCCGATCCAAGAATCGATTCAAAAGGCTTACGATTCATTAAGATTATAAAAAAAATCGATTCAAAGCAGGAAATCTTGCATCCCTACCTTAGAACGAGTAAATTATTTGTATCAAATTTTTCATCACACTTGTACAACATTCGTTTTCCGAAGTCAAGATTTTTGATTTGGTTTGGGACGAACATCTTAAGACTCCTAGTACAATTTCTTATTGGTGGTATGGTTTTAGCATAGTATTGCTTTGTCTCATGTCTAATTCTACTGTATTTTCCACATTTATTTAGTGGTACCTAACTGACACTGTTAATGTAAAAGGCCAATCTAGTTATAATTTATACAACGGGTCCGTTTTTGTCCCTTGTGAACGTAGCTCGTTTTCATTAGGAAACTCTTTGTCTATTTTACGATCGCGTTTGTGATAGTGATTTCACCCAAAACAAAATGCAATGACGGATCTAAGTGACATCTTATGGAAATAAATATTTTTTTTTTTTTTTTAGTTTGATCACAGACAGGGTTAATTAAAATTCCGCGCGTTACGCAAGTAGGTACGTCAAAAGTTTATCCGGGTCATCAAACCTAACAACTTTAGCCCCTAACCTGACGGACCTATTATTTCACACAGGCCAACCATATCAAAGAGTAATCTTCTAAAAAATATGAGTACTTACGTCCGTCTGGCATTCAGATAAATGCTCACCACGGTGCCCACATGAATGCTCGGCTCGGCGACTGCGCGAACTCTCAGCTCAGCGACTGCGTCATCGCTCGGCTCAGCGACTGCATCATCGCTCGGCTCAGCGACTGCGTCATCGCTCGGCTCGGCCCGGCGACTGCGCCAACGCTCGGCTCGGCCCGGCGACTGCGCCAACGCTCGGCCCGGCGACTGCGCCAACGCTCGGCCCGGCGACTGCGCCAACGCTCGGCCCGGCGACTGCGCCAACGCTCGGCCCGGCGACTGCGCCAACGCTCGGCCCGGCGACTTCTCGTTTCTTCATGCGAAGTACTGCATCTCATTTGATTAGGAGATCAATGTTTGCTCCCGCCAACTGTTGGGTAGCTAGCCGCGTCGACCACAATGGAGCACAAAGCCGATAGTTCAACTCGTCTGTAAATGAAAAATAATAAACGCAGAATATCTGTTCAAGGGAAGGATCCCACTTCTGAAATGTTAGCTCGCGATTAAACGAGCAGGAAGATAAAGAGAAATATCTTATAAATGAGAGTAATATTATATTTAGGAGATTATTATTAATATTCCAAACAAATATTTACAGCAATAGTTAAATAAAGCAAACTTTAATATATGATATAAATAGTATTTCAATTACATTAAAAATAATAATATAAAGTAAACAGAATAATATCACCTGCTTTATGAGGTCTGCACATCCAGACTGCCAGCACTCGACTATCGGAATAAGAATGACGCGCCGACTAGAGGGCGCCGTATTTATACAGTGGCGAAAACAAGCGCCTGGAGTGGGGAAGGCGTAAACAGCACGTGCACTACCACATTATATTATTATTACTACTGCACGTGCTGTTTTCGCACCATTACGTTTTTTTTTTAAATTTACGTTTTTAATTATATTATTGTTCATTTACATAATTTACTTACTTAAACCTAATAATAAAATAAACAAATGCTGACACCGGTATACCGGTATTTCGGTATACCGGTATACCGGTATCCATGCCCTAGTCGAACCGACTGAGTTCAGCAGCGCTCGCAGTTAAAAAAATTAGAGCCCTTACCGACGTCGACACCGCTAGACTAGTCTACTTCAGTTACTTTCATAGTCTAATGACCTATGGTATTTTATTGTGGGGTCACGCTGTGAATGTTAGTAGTATATTTATTTTGCAGAAACGGGCTGTTCGTGCAATTTATAGATTAGGGCCTAGAGTGTCACTGAGGGAAAAGTTTAAAGAAATCAATATTCTGACATTTGTGTCTCAATATATCTATGACAATCTTGTGTATATAAAACGAAATATAAGTAATTTTCAGAAGCACAGTGATATACACAATTTTAATACTAGAAATAAAGACAAGTTGGTGGCTTATGTCAGCTGACTACATAAAATTAGTAATTCTTATAAAGGCAATTGTATACGCTATTACAATAAGGTCCCTACTGATATTAAAAACTTGCCTTTAGACAAGTTTAAAATAATTATAAAACAGAAATTGTATAAAAAAGGTTACTATAGGATATCTGATTACTTAGAAGACAGGTGTCCATGGGAAAAGATTGTTTGAGTAGCAGGCTTTTTCGATATGTAATAAGCATTAATTTTGTAATTGACAATATTTTATTTAAAAAAGGAAACGCAAAAGATGCGACGACTGTGGAGTTTCTTCGGTGAGCTCTTCTCCACAGATTCCGCCATTGTGTTAGTGAACTCACCCAAAAAATGTAATGACGGATCTAAGTGATGTAATAACATCCTATGGAAATAAATTATATTGACTTTGACTTTGGTTTTGGGTACTCAAAGTGCTGTCAGCGCAAATCGGAACGCGGCCCCTGTGTTCGTGATCGTTCGTTAATTTAATTAATCGTTCGTTCGTTTCATTCATTCAGTTCATTCAGTATTCATTCTGTGATCTATTGCGAGCGTCGTTGACTGTTTCGTCGCTATTTATCATATTTTTTTATGAAAATATGCATGAAAGGCCACAAATTTACGGTTAAATAAAGATCTTCTGCAATTATCTCTCTTGTGAGTCGGATACGCGAAGTATTGTGAGCTTTTCAAAAGGTACGCAAAATATTATTTTTCGGAATACGACTCTCAATAAATTCTTTATTTATTACCATAGAAAGTTATATTCAAATGACTTTCAATTTCAGGTTTCATAGGTATTTCAGTTCAGATCTCAGTAATAGGTTAAACGTATTCTTAATTGACGATATGTATTGTTACATAGGTTATGTTGTTATAGGTTTTCAGTACTTCGGTATCAAAGATGAAGAATTCTACGAATTATTATGGGCTGCTGCTCATCACTGTAGCTACTTACTTCGTCGCATCGAAGTATCTGTTTGACAAGGTGCATGATACAACTCAAATAGTAATAGACGAGTTATTTCACATACCGCAAGGTCTGCAATTTTGCCAAAGAAACTTCTCTTCATGGAATCCAAAGATAACAACGCTTCCTGGTCTTTACCTCGTCACATCAACATTCCTAGGAACATACTTCGACTGTAACACATACAACTTACGTTTCATAAACTTAATCGCATCAACAATCAACTATGTCCTGTTTGCGTCAATAATACATTTTGTTTATGGCAACTCTGCCCTAAAAACAGTCTTGCAAGCTTTGAACCTAGCCATTCTTCCACCTTTGTACTTTTTTTCTCATGTTTATTACACTGATACTCTTTCTGTTATGTTTTTGTTAGCATTTTCTAGGTTATGCTTTATAAATAATTATAAATTTACAATTCTTATGTTAGGTTTCTTTAGTGTTCTTATGAGACAGACAAATATTGTCTGGATAGCGATGGTGCTCGGCCACAAAGCATTGGACATTTTAATTAAGAGCTCCCGTGTATTCGGTAATTGTTATTTAACAAACCTAACCTTACACAAAAAGTCAATACTTGGAGAGGTAACAGATAATTCTAAGTTGAAACGATATTATAATCTCTCAGATGCCTACGTAGCTATAAAATATCATATATCAACCTGCTTTGTGAATTTTTTTAAATCCATAACGGGCCATGATTGGGCGATTCTGTTAATGCATTCAACATTATTGATTTCTTTCATTACATTTGTCATTTGGAATGGATCTATTGTTGTTGGAGATAAAAAGGCTCACGAAGCATCAATACACATCCCGCAGTTATTTTATTTTCTTATTTTCTATGGCATCTTTGGATTACCATATGTTTTGAAGCAAGTGCCGATAACTTTCAAAATTATTTTTGCTAACAAATTCAATTTTATTCTTCTAGGCATGATATTTCTAGCTGTGGTACATTTTAATACTATTGTTCACCCGTATTTAGTAGCAGATAACCGACATTATACATTTTATGTGTGGAACAGATGGTATGGCAAGTATTATTTTGCTAAATATGTTTCGGTACCTTTTTACATCTTTTTACTCGTGAATTTGTATAGTAACTTGAAGGACCAAAATTGTATATCTTTTTTACTGTCATATTCAGTTAGTCTGTTCCTCTCGCTCTGTCTTCAGAAAATGATTGAGGTCCGCTATTTTTTGATACCTTTTGTTATATTGAGATTGAGATTTGTACGACCTTCATTAACAATGATTTTGTGCGAGTTCATGTGGTATATTGTTTTAAATGTTGCAACATTTCATATGTTTTTTAACAAAGAAATCTTTTGGAGTAACTTTACTGAAACGCAGAGGCTTGTATGGTAATTTTGTAAATACATGTTCACTATTCTGGTAGAGACACTAACATCACACCCAGGTAGTGACCAGTATATATCTGTATACAACGTGTTACAAAAATGCCTAAAAAAAATAATATTTTTATCAAAGGCATTAAATTAAATTTTTCCCGTTTCTAGTGATCAGCTGTATCAAAGAATATTCGGACCAGATATGTAATTTTAGGTCAATGTGACTATTTTTACCGCTATGGTTAAAAATGTTTACGTACTACTTGTACCATAACATTCACGTTAGAATAATTAATTTCAAAATGAAAAAACTACAAATAAGTAAAAAAAAACTTATGAAATTTTTTTTTTTTAGTCAAATCAAAATTTATTCATTTAACAACAGTTATGAAATAATAAATTAATGAAATAATGAACTAAATATTTCAAAATAATATTTATGTTTGTAAATACGTAAACAAGATAATTAAGGCAATAAAGAAAATGTTTTCTAACATAAATTAAACAAATGGTATACGAATACTTTTCCGTTCTGAGAACCGATAGTCTATATTATAGGTGTCAATTGACGCTAGAGATGGGAAAATTTTAATTATATGCCTGTGATTGTCAATTGTCAAAACGGGCTGGTTTCCGCAACTCGACGTCTAATGCGCCTATTTTGCGTGTGGGTGGGAATGCAGTGTCATTCGAGCCAGCCCAACTCTTCCAGGAAACCCAGTAGGCCCTTTACGTTACCGGTTATCCCTGGAAGGTCCCTCGCTTGACCGAGGTGATTAGCAATGCCTGTGTGTGTGTATTTTTTGTAACATGTTGTATAAGAACTAGGCCACAATTGCATTCTTCTTTATTGGTTGCATTCAGATCACATGTGTAAAGTGCAGATCATCATGACATGATTACATGCAATGCAATTAAAATAAGAATAAGACCGTGGCTGTAAATATGCGATGTCACTCTGTCAGATTGTAGCCCGTACAAAATTTGTGTGAACAGAATCTCAAAAAAAGATGTCTTCATGAACTGATCAGCTGATCAAGTCAATACAAATTGGAAGTTCATCAATATTTTTTGCATATTTCAAAAAGTTGTTGAACATAGCTGAGCCCCACCCGAGTGGTTTTGCGTTGTTTTTAAAGTTATGTTGAAATTTAATTTTGTAACTTCAATTCAATTCTTGGGTGAATGGCGTTTCGGTGATTTCGCCAATGTCAAGTTTTATTGATGACTTTGCTTGGACATAGGCTTCGTGAGAGAACAAGATTTAAAAAAAAAAATTCATTGGTCCCGATTCACACAGTCACGCTCTAATCCTTAATTTAAGTTAGTCTGTCCTTTTTACCTTTTAAACATTGAAAAGGGACAGGAGATGGCCATCCTAATATAAGAGCTGTCAAACATCGAATTTGAACCTTATGGCCGTGTCGATTGCACAATTTTAGAGAGCACTTAAAACATGCGACTTAAAAATCTCTTAAACTGATTCGTTCAAATTAATATAATTCGTTCATCACCTCTCTTTCATTGGCCACAAAAACGAAAAGGATAGCTGGATTTGAATTAGAGCATGATATCCCGAATCGAGGCCATTGGATTATTAATCCAAATGCTTAAAATGTGAACTGACATAAAGTCGTAAGACACCCTGTATGATACCTGCTTATGTACAGTTAGGTTCATAAGTGGGGTCATAGAATATCACATGCACTTACAATTTTTATTGCTATTTTTTATTAAAAAGATATTTCAAAGTATAGATAGACGCAATGATGTGAATCCACTTATGAATCTGACTGTGATGATGATGATGATGATGATGAACCTTAGATAGAAATAAATACCTGCCTAGTCACGTGATCGATCATTATTAATAGTGTTAAAATAAAATAGGTCTTGATTGTTTTTGATTATTGTAAGATTTACTGCACCTTCTTTGCAATTTTGAGAATGTAATGACAGTTATTTTGCGACGTCGCCATCTATCAAGACCTGAATTGAGAATATAACGCGTGAAAACCGTTTATTCCCAGTTGCCCCCATGGTGATTGCCACTGGAAACAAATGGGAAAATAAATTCCCGATGCCACCGTGTAGGTGACCGCAAAGCTATTTGTCCCCATTTTTTTTTTGACGAACCTAATCGCTATTTCTACCAGAGTGGTAATATAGCGGGCGCGGACTTGCGGGGGAGCAGAAGGCTCGTACCCCTTAGGAAAATGACAACGCATCTGGGGGCGCCCTCAGACGGGCTCGGACCGCGGCCCAGAACGTTGCCAGGGCGAGAAGCGAAGCGCGTCGGAGAAGAATGACCCGTACACTAATTCTACTATTAGTTCCGCGTCCCCGCCGGCGGGGGCGGTTGCTGCCTGAAGGGCATTCTGTAGTAGTGTTTGGCCTACACGCAATGGCAGCTTTAATCGCGACGGTGATCTCATCGTCCGGATCTGTGAGAGTGTGTCTAGGACGACGCTTGAATCGCGTAATGGGATGTGGAAAGTAAATTGACGCTTTTCTCACCAGAAGGTTCGGGTGAGAAACGGCCGAATCGAAATAATTGTCCCCATTTCAGAACACTAACTTTATACCTACCACAGAACCTGAATTGGGCAAAATTAGAACCACAGGGCCCCATTTCACGAAGCAACAAGTTACAATTTGATATACATTGCGTAGCCAATTCGCCTAAACTGTAAGCCCTTATCGTTTTATCTCATTGTCTACGCAATGTACGTCGAATTGTACTAGTAATTTGCGACTTGTAGCTTCGTGAAACGGCCCCCATACCTACCAACTTATCTGTGAAATGGCCAAAATTGGAACTACGGCGATTAGTATGGAAATGTCAGCTTTCAGAACTGTCGCGATTGGTTGAAATTGAAATACAATTTTGTACGACTACTAGCGCCGCCGTTCATTTCACAGATTTGGTCTGTACCAAGTAATGATCCCTCATAATCGAAATGTTGTTGTTTTTTTTAAACAAATTTAAATAAAAACAGATAAGTTGGACATTTCTTGATCAAATAGTGCTCCAAAAAAACTTTAAAATAATAATTGAATATAAATTCTATACGAGGGACTATAGTTGGGTTATTATAGGATGGGTTCTGACAACTTCAAAATTTTCATACGACGACGTTAACAACTTTTTTTTAATAATATTCAGTTTAAAAACCATAATAGCTCAAAAAAATATAAAAAAAGTAACTTCACCTATTATTTTATCATTAAACAGTATGTAATTTTACTTAATAAATAAACGAAATAATATTAATAAGTTTTTAAAATTTTAATCTGTCAGAGCTCATCCTAAACGAGGAGCGGAGTCTCCTAACACAGACATACTAATGTCTAAAAGGAGACTTCAGAAATGTTTAACTATGTAAATAAGCGATGAAAAATAAAGATTTTGTATTGTATTTTGTATCCTATAGTAACCCAAGTATAGTAAAGTTATTGTTCAACAATCTGGGGGCCGTTTCACGAAGCTACAAATTACAAGTACAATTCGATGTACATTGCGTAGACAATGAGATAAAACTGTAAAAGCTAACAGTTTCAGCGAATTGGCTACGCAATGAATATCAAATTGTTACTTGTAAATTGTTGCTTCGTGAAACGGGACCCTGAAGTAAGGACAAATAGCTTTTCAGTTTCCTCCAGTGGCAATCGAGAATTTCTATTCCCATTTGTCTCCGGTGACAATCCCGGGAGAAAAGTCGGTGAAATGCCTTGTGTCTCAAAGATTTAAGTAGTTTAGGTAGGTAGGTACTAGATTTATTAATAAGAAAAAATATGTATTTTAGTAGGTAATCTGTACCACCCGTTATGATAATAATTTATTTGAATCAAGTCATCACTAAAACTTCCTGTTTTGATTTAACTATTTACTATTGTGCATTTATTAACATAAGTACTTAACTGTATGTAAAATAGGTAAGGTATAATAGCCAGCGCATGCGGCTGTACACTTTGACCTTGAGAGCGCCTGTATCTCGTAGTAGCAGGGGCGATATTCGTAATGCAATGGGGGATTTTCTGACAGCTCTTTAAAAAATTAAAATAATAGTTTTAATTAAGACGATAGATGGCGCCAGGTGGATTCTTTTTTTTTTAATATGGCCTGATGGATTTCTTCGGATCCACGAATGGTCCACGCAGTTTTATGAACTATTTTTAATTGGCTGTCGGAAAATCCCCCATTGAAGTGTCCAGCCGCACGTGATTGAAAAGAAAAAAACTTCGGTAAATCTCGTTTTTTTTTTAAGTTGCTCAGAATAATTAATTCACACAGTCGCGCTCTAAACCTTAATTTAAGTTCGTCCGTCCTTTTTCACCTTTAAAGATTAAAAAGGTGTCAAACATCGAATTTGAACCTTAAGAATGCGTCGATTTTAGAGAACACGTAAAACATAGGGTGTGTTCTGAATCTAACTGTCAGCGATCAGAAAGCCAAAGGATTGTATGGGTTTCGTCTGCTGGGCCCTGTTTCACGAAGCAACAATTTACTAGTAACAAGTTACAATTTGATATTCATTGCGTAGTTAATTCGCCTAAACTGTAAGGCTTTATCGTTTTAAACTCACTGTCTACGCAATGTACATCGAATTGTACTTGTAATTTGTACATCGAATTATACTTGTAATTCTGAATGTCGGGTTTACCGAAGTAATTTTTCCTACTACCACCCGTGCGGTGTCCTTTGTCCTATGTACCGTTGTCCCCCACATTTCCAAGCAATTAAAAAATGGGGGAGCGGGGGGACAATGGGAATAACCGTACAGTACGACAGAAAAGAGTAGTTGAAATTCACTCGGCCGCCTGATGACGTAAAAATGCATTTAAAGCGACGCTCGATGCGAATGGACTCAACGTGGAGAGACTCGATGTCCAACGAATCGACACTCGCTGCATAAATCGACATAAAATGAGGGCGCTGTACGGAGTTAATTGGCAACACTGGTGATGTTTCAGCCAATCATTGCAACTTCCTGTTTTTGGCTACCTATCTGGTGTTGTCTTTGGTGAAGAATTTAGTTCCATCATTATTTAATTTCTACTCTTTTGTATTGCACTGTACGAGCAATTTTTTTTTGAGAAATCTAGTGACTATATAATTTAAGTTAATTCAAAAATCCATGTAAATTTCTTTCCAATAAAAATGTTTTTTTTTCTAATAAACGTAATTATTATTATCAATTCACAGAAAATCAGTTTTTTTTTATCAAAGAATTGAAACCACTGAACATGAACTACTAACTTCGCTGTGAAATCAATGGCGGCGCTAGTAGTAATACTAAATTGCATTACAACTAATAAATCACAACTCTTCTGAAAGTTGACATTTCCTAATTGAATCAAATCAAATCAACGGCCCGTTACAGTCCACTGCTGGACTATGAGCCTCCTCCACTTAAGTGGAGGGTTTTGCCGTAATCTCCACGCTTGGCAGGCGGGTTGGAGATCGCAGATTAAAATATTACTCAGATCAGAGAGCGCTGCTGTCCGTTCCCTGTTCAACGTGTAGTCCCTAAGTCGCCTCTTACGACACCCACGGGAAGAGTAGGGGTTGGTGACAAAAGTATTCTACTCTGCCGTCACCACACGGCATATTCCTAATTGACGTAGTTCTAATTTTAGCCATTTCACGAATTTGCTGATCGCTGTCAGTTGATTCGCAACACTGTCCTAGTGGGGGTTTTCCTTAATAGTATTAATGCAAATAATTTAATACTTATAACTAAGTGCAGCTTACGCCTTAAATGTGTATAAGTGACCTCATCATTAATGGAAGAGTGGTACCTCCCAATACAGGCAACATTGTAGCTTAAAGGGAGGTCCCAAACCTCAATAGATTAATAAGACTGTCTGTTTAAAGAAATAAACATTATGTGGCGCTGGGTTCCACTTTTGTCAAACCTGAACAACAGCCTTCCATTCAAATAGGGTAAAAAAAACCACATCAAAACTGTTTAACATATTTGTATTTAATCATTTTAGGTAATTAATATTAATAAAAAAATATTTTTTATAGCTTATATCAAAGAGAATACCTACAGGGTTTACTTTTAAGGGACTTTAAAATTTGTGTCGCGACAACATTGCCATCATGCCGACTTAAATAGTCTGTACCCAGAGCCATAAAATTGTATTATAAAAAAACATAACCCTCTTCTTCTAAAGCAGTCGGGTAAATACTTCAATTTAACAACTAAATTAAAACGCACTATGGCCATATAAAACAGAACTAGTGGAAAAGTAAGGGCTAAAATTAAAAAAAAGAAAGGAACTGCACTAGCGACATCTATGTATCCTGAGACTTGACCAATTTCGTAACTTGTATTTGAAAGTTTTTTTTACCTATGTTCCAAAATAAACAATTTTTCATTTTCATTGTTTTTTTTTTTAATTTTTACTTGTATAAAAAAAATATTGGCTAAAAAAAACTACGCAGTTCTTTTCAAAATGCTTTAATTTTTCAATAAGTACACTCTCAATAAGTATAAATAAATAAATATTTGGATTACAATACTAAGTCAAATATAATATTAGTATTAATTATGATAATCATTGGTTGATACCTATAATTTTCACTTTATATTATGCATTGCCTAGCCCCTGATTTAGAGTGATCAGGGTAGGCTCGAGCCCCTCGGTGGGGACGACGTATATGAGCTGTTGATGATGATGATTACGCAATGAACTCCGAAGCGAAATTACAGGTATTTTTTTTTTACTTCACATTTTTTGCTATCTTATACTACCTATGTAATAATAAATATCTATAAACACAACATAGAACATTCAAAATACCTAAATGTAATAAATATCTATTTAACTACCTATAGCCAGGCAAGAAAAAAAATAAAAACTTGCTCTGGGGCGCCACGTGTACAGTCGCGTTCATAAGTGACATTCAGAGACGAAAACTAAGCTGAGATTGTTCCGAGTCCAAGTCGCCGAGTCAAGAGAAACTTAGACTTACAAATATAATTTTCATTACTCATACTCTGAAAGAAGTTCGGAAGTTACCTGAAGAGCGGACTGAGGTAATACTTTTCAGCCCGGAGGAGGGAGAATCACTTTCAACTGACAGCTGTCAAATTATATATAAAAAAAACTGGTACCAATTTCACATTTTTATTGGACTATGTTCCATCTTTCTATACAGTCACTCAATTACAGCGCAATATTAAATTGAAATAACAAAGTTAAGTATTAATTAAAGAATATATATTTTAAATGACTTTATTATAATTAACTTTCAACTATTTCTTTAAAATAAAATAGATTTGGGCAAAATATTTAACATTTTTCAATGATGGAAACATTTGTTTCTCGAGTTGTAGGGTTTTGTTTACAATGAGTTCATCTGATTCAGATATGGAAGTCACTCATTTTTTCTTTAGCTAAACCCCGTCTCGGCGCTAAATAAGTTACTTTCACCGCTCGTATAACAATATACTATTTTATTTGTCTTAAGAGCCGAGAAACGACTTACATTTTGATTTTAAATGTAATCTATTTTTGGAACTTTATTCGATATTTTTTCGATCATGCTTAGCAAAGCTTTGTCTCTGAATGTAGCCCAAAATATTTGGAACACATCACGTGATTTTATACTTTAAATAACTAATTTTAGCTCTAATAGATAGAATGTACGAGACTTAATTTACATAAATAATAATACACATTAAAGGTCATAATAATAAAAAGTACCTATAAACATGTGATATAGATCCACTTTTACTGGCGACTGTACATTTTTTGCAATTTAGTTTCTTACATTTTCCGCTATACAGTGTGGGTTTCAAACAGTTGCTCTTGACTAAATAGGCCACCCTATGTCGAGTTTTTATTTTATTTATTCTGGCACAGTAAAAAGAGTGCAAAGTAGTTTATCTTCATACAAACTCGCCGCGCGCGGCTTGTATGTGTGCGCCGTAGTATCTATGCGTCGCCGCACGCACGTTAATCCTGGCGAGGTGCATCGGTGTACAAGAATGTCCCAGTCTCATGCGAATAATAACACTAGTGGCTCGCTTACCAAGCCTTAGTTTCGAAAACCATGGCTTGGAAGGTATACAAGCACACTCAAACAAAAGCGGCCAGTGCGGCGCGCACCGAGCAACGGGTCGAGATTTTGTTTAAGTGTGCGTGCGGCGACGCATAATACTATGGCGCACACATACAAGCCGCGCGCGGTGCGTTTGTATGAAGATAACGTACTTTGCACTCTTTCTACTATAATTCTGGTCACTCTAATAATATTACAATGCCACTGAAATACACAGCCAGTTGGTAACACAAGTAAACCTACATAAAACAAGGCTCAAAAGCGAGATCACAAAAAGTAGGTACCAAAGTCCCTAAACTAGGTTTGAAAAAAATTCGTGAAACCTAGTCAATATTAAAAAAAAAAAAAATTAAAAAAAAAAAAAAAAATTTACATAAAATAATTTGTATGGAGAAAACACATTAAGGTCGAAACCTTAGATAAATGAAAGGCTCGCGCGGCGCTCGCCTAGATACCGCGTTACCTAATAACAACAGCTCCGTGAATGCGGCAACTCAACAATGACAACGAGACGTGACATTGTTTACACACAATTCGGCGTAGTATTTGTTGCCGCATTTTACAACTACGCAGGCGGTATCTGCGCGAGCGCCGCGCGAGCCTTTCATTTATCTAAGGTCTAAACAAAAATATTCAGAGGTTTAGAACAGTTTTAGGTTTTCACAAAAATATCACTAAAAGAAATTAGAAAAGAAAAGAGTGAGATAATGGGAAAAGTGTTCAGTCCATGAAACAGAAAAAAAAAACTACTTAAACTAAAAATTTAACACACATAATAAAAAGAAAAATTAACATAAATAATAATACACATTAAAGGTCATAATAATAAAAAGTACCTACAAACATGTGATATAGCTCCACTGAAATTTGTTAAAAGAAATAAATATTTTGTATTTGTAATAATAAAGAGCTTCTCACACGCTCCTATCCCGCCATAGCCACGTATGGCAATATTTTTTGGGTTTAATTGATTCGGCATATATGTACGCTAAAGCCAATAACATTGATTGATTGGTATGTAAAAATATTAATAAATTAATTAACTTAGAATATAAAAATATTAATTAAATTATATAAACTTCATAACAAGCGTAATCATTGTTACAATAATAAAATAAATTTAAAATACATATTAAGGTCAATCACTGTATCACAATTCTAATTCTTAATTTAAGTTCGTCTGTCCTTCTGTTATCTTCTTTTTGTGATGGCCATCCTAATTCATGTTCTTTACTTTTGTAAATCTCTGTCCTCTACTGATTGTTTCTCTTTCTTTTTTGTGTATGTACAATAAAGAGGGGGGGCGGTAGCCAGATGGGCGCTAAGCTAAATTGAAGATAAAGCGAATGATATCGGTTATATTTGTTTATTTTTGCTAGATCAACTCTCCAATATGAAAATATCTTCTACTCGGTAGTCCGTTGACGTCCCGAGTCATAACAACAAAAAAGAACCATTCGTATTTCAAAATATTCAAATCCAATCGAACTAAACGAACAGCCAGTCACCTCAAAGGAGACCGCTCCTTGCAGTACCATGCACATGACGTACGGTCACCACTCACCTTCAAATGTGGGGTCATATCACGTGATTTTACAGTTTGAAATAAAGTTATTTTTTCTTGAATTTTGTATTAACGCACGGTGTGTACGGGACTTTATTAATATAAATAATAAAATGCAATAAAAACATAATAATGAAAAGATATTTTAAAGTATAAATTAAAGAAAAAAAACCTTTTTTAAAAACAAGCTTTTATTATTTGTTAAGAAAATGAACTAAAAAGTTAAAAATAAATTAACTCTAATTAGAAGTATAACACTTTATAAGTTCATTGTAACCTTTAACGATAATTAAGCTTCTTTGTCTACGACAAAATAATTCCATATCGTAATCATATATTTTTAACACCAAAACTTTACACCTTAATTATTAAATCTTCCCGTTTTTATTACAGTCTCAATTTTATAAATAAAAAAGCGTGTTACATTGTGATAGCTTAATTATACCATCAAAATGTAACACGCTTTTATTATTTATAAAATTGAGACTGTAATAAAAACGGGAAGATTTAATAATTAAGGTGTAAAGTTTTGGTGTTAAAAATATATGATTACGATATGGAATTATTTTGTCGTAGACAAAGAAGCTTAATTATCGTTAAAGGTTACAATGAACTTATAAAGTGTTATACTTCTAATTAGAGTTAATTTATTTTTAACTTTTTAGTTCATTTTCTTAACAAATAATAAAAGCTTGTTTTTAAAAAAGGTTTTTTTTCTTTAATTTTATTTTTAACTTTTTAGTTTGTTTAATTCGAGATTTACTACGACGTAGTTAGTAGCGCGTAGCAGCGTTTTTCCCTTATGTAGTCCGTAGTACGTTCACATAATAATGTGCTGCTTTGAGCACTTAAAGTTTATGTATTTTATTTGTATTTAAATATTTCATTTTTTTTGTTTGTAGTAGGGTAAACTAATGTTTAAATTAGTTATGTAATCACAAGTTAGTTATTTGTAACATTTCTCATTCTATCCATTTCTTTTAATGCATCAACATTACAAGGTTTCTTCGAAGTCAACTTGGAGCAGTCAAGTTCTTCGATTCGAAGTCCTCCTAAAGACTTAACTCTGCTTAAAGCCACATAAGCTTGACCAGCAGCAAATAATTTAGAGCCTAGATAAATAACAGCATGATCTACAGTAGTTCCCTGCATTTTGTGCACAGTTGAAGCCCAAGACAAGACAATCGGAAGCATTCTTCTTTCAGCTGTGCCGTAATTAAATTTAGCAGGAAATTGAATTGATTTAGGCTGTATTATGTGAATGCCATCCTTGCCGAGGTCCATTGTAGAGGGATAAGGGCTTCAGTACAACAGGGTTCGCCCTGGTACCCTGAGGCGCAACGTTAGCGATATGAAATGTTTATACACTCTCATACCATTCAGCCCTCGGCACGTGCTCACCTTGGCATTGGGGCATCCATCTAATCAATCAGACATAATAATATAATAATCCACATTCATAACAAACGGAACGAACTTTTTCCCAAATCTGTTGGAGTTGCATATTCACGCCAACTAAGATGCTCGTCAAAACGAATCAAATGAGCGCAAACTCGATCGGGTTGCGTCGTTTAATTACGGAGTTCCTATGACCACCTTCCAGCTCCATCATCAGACCCTGGTTACCATATAGTATCACAGTACTCGACAAGACGAAACAAATGGGCCTAAACTCGATGGAGTTGCGTCGTTCCGGAGTTCCTATGGCCACCTTCCAGCTCCATCATCAGACCCTGGTTACCATGTAGTATCAAAGTACTCGTCAAGACAAATCAAATGGGCCCAAACTCGGTGGGGTTGCGTCGTTTAATTACGGAGTTCTTATGGCCACCTTCTAGCTCCATCATCGAGTCTGATTTAGTGTCAAAGTATTCGTCAATACCAATCCAACAAGCCCAAACATGACTATGTTATGTTGTGTATTTGTGGAGTTCCTGTGACCACCTTCCAGCTCCATCATGAGACCCTGGACATCACGTAGGACTGAAGATCTAGTCAAGACAAATCCAACAAGCCCAAACATGACTAAGTTATGTTGTGTATTTGTGGAGTTCCTGTGGCCACCTTCCGGCTCCATCATGAGACCCTGAACATCACGTAGGACTGAAGATCTAGTCAAGACAAATCCAACAAGCCCAAACATGATTAAGTTATGTTGTGTATTTGTGGAGTTCCTGTGGCCACCTTCCGGCTCCATCATGAGACCCTGAACATCACGTATGACTAAAGATCTTGTTAAGACAAAACCAACAAGCCCAAACACGACTAGGTTGTGTTGTGTATTTAAGGAGTTCCTGTGGCCACCTTCCGGCTCCATCATGAGACCCTGGATATCACGTATGGCTAAAGATCTTGTTAAGACAAATCTAACGAGCCCAAACACGACTAGGTTGTGTTCTGTATTAGAGGAGTTCCTATGGCCACCTTCCGTCTCCATCATCAGACCAGCTTCAAGGTACCATAATATTGCATTGTCATCCGATTTATACATGAATGCAAAATTTCAGCTCAATCGGAAACTGGGAAGTGGATCAAATTTAACTTGCAAGATTTGATTACAGACAGACAGACAGACAGACAGACAGACAGACAGACAGACAACGGGACAGGTGAAACTAAATAAAAGCTTGTAAAAAACGTGTACACAAAATATGTGCTTGCTTTCTCATTGGCTGTTCTCAGAGGAGAACACACAGATAGACAGACACATGTTAGAGACATGCCATTTATCAACCGATTCTCATAACTTTGTGAGCAAGTTGGGTAATTTTATAAGTAGTATTTTTTTGCCGATTCAGTTTTTCGAAACATTTCAAAATGGCGGAGATATTTTAACGGTTGAAAACGTGGAAAATCACTTTTAATTTGTATAAATGTTTTCCGTCGCGCATGGAAACAAAGCTTCTATCAACAAATAAAAAGAAAACCTTGTTTTGTTAAGATCCAATCAATTTATTAACGGCGTGAAATTAATTTAACATTTTAATTGATTGAGAAATGTGACCTGTAGAGGAAATAAACGAAGCTTCAGCGGTAGCCCTTGTAAGCTAGCAACCCCATAACTCCGTCATTTTTTAAAATTTCCAAAAACTGACTCGACAAAAAATTTGATTAATTTATCGAACCTGCTCAAAAAAATACACGAGAATCAGTTCAGAAACGCGACCTGTAGAGTGGAGCAAACAGACAGACGGACATACAAAAGCAATTTCGTCCAAGCTGAAACAGAGACGCTTCGCTCGCTCGGTCAATAAGGCCGGGTCGGGAGTAATTTTAAAATGACTGCAGGTTGCAAACAGTTTGATAACATTCTCATTTCTAATGAGGGATTTTCTGACTGCTCTTTAAAAAATATAAATAATAGTTCTAATGGGATCGGACTACTTTTTTTTATTTTATAAATCCAAACTTCTTAGTTTCTGCTATCGAACACTAAAAGAATAGGCCTGTGTCGTAAATTTAAAAAATGGCTTATTTCGTTAGTTTAGTACCTGTATTACCCCAAAAAAATAATATTTCATGATAAAAATTATATTTAAAACACATATTTTAAGTTTTAAGAAAATATTTTTAATCTGGCGTAAAAACACAAGAAAGTGTCATGGCGTCGTGAATGACGTCACATAGTGGCAAACGATTGTGGTCACTTGTGCTGTTGTATGAAAAAGTTAACCAAGCGTCAAAACAACAATGGCGGCATACCACTATGTGACGTAATACGTTCTGATTGACGTTCACAGCGGAGGGGCCAGGGGGGGTATTTATTTGATTTTAATTTGTAAAAATAACAATAATCATTAATTTTTATGTGGAATTATTTCGGTTTTCCCTGTTTAAATTTTACAATTTACGTCTAGAAACATTCATCCATTGATTTCATTGTTAGTTGACACAAGCCTATTTTTGCTCTATCTTTAAAATTGACCGAGTTATAAAGGTTTGAAATTCAAGATTAGACAGAGAGGCACATACCCATTTGTGACGTCATTTGTTAGTAACGCCATATAATCTCCATACAAAAAATTGTTTTTAAAAGAGACAGACATATTGAAACTTTAAAAAATCACTGTAAATTCGTTTTTCAACCGATTCTGTTTTTTTCTTCGCGAATCGTCTGCTACTAATCTATAAATTCATAAAATATGGTGAACAGTCCGATCCCCTATTGCATTGTATGTTACTTATGATTTGCCTGCCTTTTTATAATAGTAATAATATTGTAATAAATAACAGAAATTTACACGTGAGAAAAGGTTTGGAACAGAATGGGGAATTTTCCGACAGCCAATAAAAAAAAAGTTCATAAATCTTCGATAGATGGCGTTGACGATTCGTGGATCCGAAGAAATCCGGGCAGTCACCCAGGGCCATAAAAGGGTTAAAAAATAGAATCCACGAAGTACACAAGGCGCCATCTATCGTCTTAATTAGAACTAATATTTTTATTTTTTAAAGAGCTGTCAGAAAATTCAATTAAAAATCAAAGTATAGGATGGCCAGCTGTCTTGTATTTTATACTAGCTGACATTGTCCTGCCGAAACGACTGACAGTTATGTTGCTAAGGTTACATTAGAAAAGTTAATGGGTTGTGTGTGAAGTCAACCAACCCGCACTGGGCCAGCGTAATTCAGGGTAGGCTCGAGCCCCTCGGTGGGGACGTATATGAGCTGTTGATCGATGATGATGTTCACGCGTGATGCCGTGACCAAGGGAAATAGGGATTCATTTTTACATTATATATATAAGTAAGAATGTGAACGCCGTTAGTTTATAATCTTACTCGCGAAATTATAAACATACGGAAAATTGAGAACTGAAACCAACCATTTACAATTTTACGTATTATTTCTCGTTAGTTTATAATCTTACGATGTCAAACCGTCCAATTGTGAACTGATTAAAAATTGGCATGCGACGGAACGCACCTTGCACGCTGATTGGTTAAACGTTTGACGTGTCCAGCGCGGCTATTCTTGGCTGTCATTCTGTAGGCAGCTACTGCCAAAACCGACCAATCAGGAACACGGTTCACAATTTTCCGGGTGATAAAACCCGACAGATTATGAACTCTGCACCTTTGTTTACAATTTGACGGTTTGACATCGTAAGATTTCCGTAAGTTTATAATATCGCGGGTAAGATTATAAACTAACGGCGTTCACAATCTTACGGTGACATATATATGTTATGGATCAGGTGGTTAATACGGGCATTATGAATAATGTCTAGCTCTATCGGGATAAGTGATTAATTACTATCTAAACTTCATTATTTATCACATTGCACGGTCATTATTATATTGCTACGTGACAATTGGGCAATTTTATAATAAAGCTAAACTTGACGCGGTGCGGGGAGGGAAGCACGCGTGACACATGCATGTATGCTAAGAGCTTATCAACTAATGCATGCCAAGTCTGGGCGGGTGCGAGCGAAGCGAGCTCGGGAGTTCGGGGCATTCCGACTTACGGTTAGTTTATGGTGGGCGACGGGGATGGCGGACGGGAGGCGAGCGAGAGAGGGTCAGGTTATCTTGTTACCCCTCATGCCTGCTGGCAGGCATGCCGAGAGCTTATCACCTAATGTACTTCAGACTTAAAAAAAAAACTAAGTCTCCAGGAGGGGAGGGGGTTTGGGGGAGAGTAAGGGGGACCCCCCTTACTCTCCCACTCTGAAATGTATGTCTCAACATTTAGCTTATTTTAAGTTAAATGACAATAACAATTAAAAAAATAAGAATTAAATTATGTTTGTATTACTCTGCCCAAAAGGTGATGGACAATATGTATAATGTCCGGTCAATTTTATTATTTCAATAATTATTATCAAATTGCACTCTCATATTGGGCATTTTTCATAATGACCGGGCATTATGTAAAATGACCGATTTATCGCTTGGTCCATAACACATATATACAGGGTGTCCAAAAAGGGTGTTGGCAGTTTATACCCAAAAATTATTTATGAAAAATATATCATTTCATAATTTTATTACTATTTGCAAAAAGTACATACAATGGAAAGTTTACGACCAAAAAATGATGTTGTCCAAATGACGTCCATTACGTCTTAATCCATTTTCTAATGATATTCGCACTGTGAGATAAAGAAATGTCCTGTAAATTGAACTGCGCGCGATGTAAGCGGCGAGCTGTCATTATCGAATTATTGTTTTGATAATAAGCTAGTACACATAATGCGCGCTGAGCTCCGGTATACGAATTCATTTCAACTAAATTTCCAATAAATTCCACGTATGACATTATATTTGTTTTTGCTATCTACCCTCATTAAGACAATTTATTGATATTTAAAAGTGCAAATACCCTTTTTGGACACCCGGTATATAGATTACAGGTCCGTTTTTCAGCCATAATGGTGTATTTGACTACATTTTTAAATTTTATAAATCCAATCTTGTTAGTCTACGTTATCGGACAGCAAAGTAATTGTTGCCCTAGTTTAAAAATTAATGAAGTTATAAAGGTTTGAAATTCAAAATGACGGCTCCGCATAGCCCAGGTGGTAGTGTATCTGCCTCCGACGCACAGGGTCGCGGGTTCCAATCCCACCCAGGGCAAACATTCGTGTGATGAACACTTGTGTTTGCCTTGTGTCTGGTTGTTGCTTATCTATATAAGTATGTATTTATCTATTTATGTAATGGATATCAGGTGTTTGGTAAGTACAAGCTCTGCTTAGCCAAAAAAAAAAAGATTAGACAGAGAGGCAAATAATGGCCAGTGACGTCAACACGCTTCTGTTTTACAAAATGGCATTATCCAGCGTTTCATTTTGGTTCATCTGAAGTGTATACGTAAGGGAACCTCGGAGCTCTCACTCACACTTGTCCAGTATTATATCCACTTGTCCTCTTTCCTCCCACTGAGGAGAGGCGTGTGCTCCTCTTTGCCCTCCTTAGCAGGACTGTCCGACTTCCCGTTGACGTATTTGGCCATAGCAACATTGGACACCACATACGGGACCCCTGCCAAGTCTGAAGATAGAGGGTTGTAGTACTGCCGATAGCAAAATATGGCTGTGGTATACCCCAGAATGGAGCCTACCAAGATATCTGGAAAGACAAGAGAAAGTACGTTCAGGGCGCCATTTTACAAGTTACAAATTACAAATACAATTCGATGTACATTCTTGTTTGTCTAGCTATATATTGTTTAAGTATCTATGAAGGTATATATTGCAAATGTAAGTATATCTGTGTGTATATGTATATAATATGTGTATGTATTATGCTATGTATTGTATATTGTATTTATATATTTACTATATTTGTCTATACATCATAGTTATAGGTTAAAGTAACTGTACATTTCCTTCACGCACTTACTACTCCGTTTCCGTACACTGTTCCTCTATAAAAAGAAAGGTTGTCTGGAAGAGATTAGCGATAAGGCCGCCTTTGCGCACATTTTATAATAATGTTTTCTTTATATGTCCCATATGTGTTATGCAATAAAGTGTTACTTACTTACTTACTTACATTGCGTAGACAAAAAGAGAAAACGATAAGGGTATACAGTTTAGGCGAATTGGCTACGCAATGTATATCAAATTGTAACTTGTTGTTCGTGAAACGGGGCCCAGTAAATACAAATTTATTCTTCTCCTTCGTAAGGTCCACGACCGACCTCACAAACTATTAGGATACAATTCCTAATAGTTTGTGAGGTCGGTCGGTACATGAACGCAGCCTAAGCGCAGCCATATTGTTATAGAATGACATAGCTGTCTCGTTCAAATTTTGACAGATCATTAACCTTGCTCGCTCTGCTCTCAGCCATTGTCTTTGTTTTTTGTGTCGTCCCTAAATAAATTGAATTCTAATTAATCTTATTATATTTCATAACGAAAGTTTATGTGGGAAATAAAAATAATCATATCTACATCTGCGTTTATTTGGTTAATCACGCCTCACACACCCATTCCATTGCCATCACGACATCACACTCTCCATCACAAATCCTGGTGACAGCTGCCAAAAAGGCTATAGACTTGGCTCGTGTAACAACTAGATAGTAGCCGGGACCAACGGCTTAAAGTGCTTTCCGAAGCACGGAATCATCTTTCTTTTCGGACAATCAGGTGATTCAGTCTGCAATGTCCTAACCAAACTGGGGAAAGTCTCACAAAGAGATTTTCGCTTGACAGTGTCTCCACCGGGAATCGAACCCGGAACCTTTGTAATGAGCCGCGAAATCTCGACAAATTTTTTATTAACTTGCGGCCCATCTAGGTCTAGCCGTCTACGCTACATAAAAAAAAAACAGATGTTTTGACCATGTACAATAATATCCTACTTGATAAAGCTTCATTAAGCTTCACACCGAGACTTCTTCGATTATTTTTTAAAAGAAAAATAGAAAAAATAATTTAAAAATAAAAAAACGGGAAAAGTAAGCCATCCGTCGCACTCACCTTGTCAGTGATGGTGGTAATCACAGCTCCTAGATAGCACTATACATAGAAATGTTAACTTTCAGAACCATTGATTTACATAACAACCTGACCGACCCCACCAACCAATCTCAATATCACAATATTGACCGATCCTACCCTCCAATTCAACCGACCCAACAACACCACCCACCAACTCGACCAACACCACCCAACAACTTGACCGACCCCACAAACCCCACCAACACAACCGACCCCAATAACCTAACCACCGACCAGCCCCACTCACCAACTCGACCAACACCACCTAACAACCCGTTACCCGACCGACCCCACCAACCAATCTCAATAATATCACAATATTGACCGATCTTACCCTCCCTAATAACCCCACCCACCAGCCCAACCGACCCCAACAACCTAACCACCGACCATCCCTTACAACAGACCTAGATAGAACATGAATGCTCTAAAAATGGGCCGGCAAAGCGGCGCTCAAGCACTGCATTACCGCAGTACATGGCAATGACAATACTAACATAATGGTAGACAATAGGGTTGCAATAGGGGATCGGACTGTTCACCATATTTTATGAATTATTTTTAAAATATAGATTAGTAGCAGACGATTCGCGAAGAAAAAAGCAGAATCGGTTGAAAAACTAATTTACAGTGATTTTTTAAAGTTTCAATATGTCTGTCTCTTTCAAAAACGATTTTTTGCATGGAGATTATATGGCGTTACTAGCAAGTGACGTCACAAGTGGCTATGTGCCTCTCTGTCTAATCTTGACTTTCAAACCTTTATAACTCGGTCAATTTTAAAGATAGAGCAAAAATTATTTTAGTGTTCGAGAGCAGAAACTAAGAAGCTTGGATTTATTAAATAAAAAAAAAGTAGTCCGATCCCCTATTAATAAAATACACAATGACATGACACATTTTAATCCCAGAGTAGTTTCAAATAGGTGACATGTTTCTAGTGTATTTTTGTATGGCGCGCTGTATCTAGGCCTGTTGTAAATCAATGTTCAGAACTGTCGACATTATTGGTTGAAATACAATTTTGTATTACTACTACCTTTCGTTTCACAGATAAGTTGGTAGGTCTGGCGCGAGGCACGCCAGCGATCGCAAAATAGAAAATAAGAAAAAGAAATGAGATAAAAAAGTCAAATAAGCTTAATTGAAAATCCTATTTAAACAAGCTTTTAAAGCCGTGGAGTGGAGTATCCTTGTTAAGACAAATCCAACGAGCCCAAACACGATTATGTTGTGGTGTGTATTTAAGGAGTTTCTATGGACACCTTCCGGCTCCATCATGAGACCCTGAACATCACGTATGACTAAAGATCTTGTTAAGACAAATCCAACGAGCCCAAACACGACTAGGTTGTGGTGTGTATTTAAGGGTTCCTATGGCCACCTTCCGGCTCCATCATGAGACCCTGAACATCACGTATGACTAAAGATCTTGTTAAGATAAATCCAACGAGCCCAAACACGACTAGGTTGTGTTGTGTATTAGAGGAGTTCCTATGGCCACCTTCCGTCTCCATCATCAGACCAGCTCCATGGTGTCAAAATATTGCATTGTCACCGAGGTTACATAAGTGTACCAAATTTCACCACAATCGAATAACAACACGTGCTTCAAACCAAATTTCAGCAAAACCCAATGGCAGCAAGTGCTTCAAAATTGAGTTGCAAGATTTCGCCCGAACTGGGTATGTTGAACTGGATATGCATACTACACATACAGTGCAAGCTAATAAAAAGCTTGTAAAAAGGTACTCGGACAGACGGAAACAGTAAAAAATGTGGAAATAGAGAGAAAAAGTGTAAAAATATAAGAAAAACGTCAATTTCTCTCACCTTGCCAGTGGTGGTGGTAGTCGCAGCTCCTAGACAGCGCTATGCAGACCGCAACGAGTAGGGGCGCGAGACACGCCAACGTCCGCGCCCCGCTACCCCGCCTTCTAGATAGGATTCCCAGACGACCGCAGAGCCAGGCCGACGCCACGCCCAGCGAACAGAACGACACTGAAACCGAGAACCATTTTGAGTCATTTTGGTGGAACTAATGTTTTATTTGAATATCTTTTGAACGAAAGCGGTATTACTGTACTGCCCTTACTTGTTGGCGCGGGTGGGAGTGGTGGTTCCTAGAGTTAATGCTAGGTTAACTAACTACAGACCTTTGCATGTTAAGAGTTATAGAACCAATTTGGGACGCAACAGCCTGCTATAACCCATGCAGATAAAGAATAGATATGAAAATGGCGTCCACTCGCATGCTATCTCGCTCACAATCTATCGCTGTCTATACTCACACAGTGAAGTACGCGATGCAAAAAAATAATGATAATAATCAGGGGTTGGATTTAGAAACAATTGGCATCGATCGGAGGAAACTGAGCATGTGGGGAGGTTCAGAGGGCTTAACTGAATCCCGCTACATCGGTATTTAAATCAAAAGTAAGAACCCATATATGCTGGAATGTCCATTGACTTTATAAAACGGTATGGACAGGAACTATTGTACTATAGCTACAATAAATTATACAAGTATTATTATTTTCGACATAACACTATAAAATATATGTTTGTCTCTTTTCATCTAATAGACAACGCCGTTGTAAGAAAGACCTAAACATATTTATTGTTTTCAAGTTTCTGGCAATTTTTTTGCATGACGTCACGTTTTTTGGGCGCGCGTGCCACATCCGCCATTTTATTTCACACAAGTCTTTGGTACATGCGCTGTCAAACTGTTGGTTGTTTAGTGTAAACAAATGTCGACATTTTTTTGGCATCCCTTAAAAAGACGCCATTTTATGTAACACATTGGGCACGTTTTTTTTGTAGGTAGTTCCTGTCCATACCGTTTTATAAAGTCAATGGGAATGTCATAAAGCGTCACTGGACGCTTTATAAGTTGACCTATTCAGTCAATAATTTATAGTAGTCTGTAGTTATTGATCCCAAGAGATAATCGTAGGGGCTGGGTAGTGCCAACATTATCGTCTTATTATTATTATTGTCACGATTCTGATCGTACGGGTATTTGTTTTGTAATCACTGTACCTAACAATATTGTATAAAAGCAGTTAGTAATGCTACAATAGTTACTGATAAATAATTTACTAAATTAAAGGGAGCAATTCTTGCTGCCTACAAACTATATTGTAGTTTGGCAGAGGATGAAATCTTAGCAGAGTAAGTTTTGAAAATAAAGTGTTTATTTTTTTATTTTACTTTTTTATCATCGATTTAACCTTCAGGAGACTTCGAAAATAAAGTAATACGTGAGTGGACCGGGATTACCGGGGCCGAAGAGCTGTTCCGGTTAGCAAGGGACAAGGAAAAATTCAAGAGGCTGACGGCAGACCTCCAGTAATGGAGTGCCACTAGAAGAAGAAGATAACTCGGTCAATTTTAAAGATAGAGCAAAAATTCTTTTAGTGTTCGATAGCAGAAACTAATAAGTTTAGATTTATTTTATTTCAAATGGTCTCTTGTGTGAAGAGAAGATACGCCGTGTGGTGACGGCAGAGTAGAATACATTTGTCACCAACCCCTACTCTTCCCGTGGGTGTCGTAAGAGGCGACTTAGGGACTACACATTGAACAGGGAACGGGCAGCAGCGCTCTCAGATACAGTGGTTACTGTATCTGAGAGCGCTGCTAATCTGCGATCTCCAACCCGCCTGCCAAGCGTGGAGATTATGGCAAAACCAAACACTTAAGTGGAGGAGGCTCATAGTCCAGCAGTGGACTGTAACGGGCCGTTGATGATGTTGATGTGTGAAGATGTCTCCACAATTATTTTTTTTATAATATACAGGTCCCGGTCCCTATTTACAGGTTTATTACCACGGTTATATGTAATACTAGCTTTCCGCCCGCGGTTTGACCCGCGTTAAATGAGTTTTCCCGTGGGAATCTGTTTGTGGGAAGTGTTTTTCCACGGTAAAAAGTAGCCTATGTCGTATTCCAGGGCCTAACCTAAATGTGTGCCAAGTTTCATCCCGATCCGTCCAGTGGTTCAAGCGTGATTCGGCAACAAACATCCAAACTTTCGCATTTATAATATTAGTAGGATTATTACCTCGATATTTCGGAACGGTTGCACGCTCCATGGTCACGACTCAAGAGTATACTGGTGTGGCGAGTGGACAGCTCCTAACTGACATATCTGATGACTCTTCGGATTTGGCGACTACCCCTTTATTTATTATTATTATTTTCTTGCCCTCCTCGGACCAACCACCCACTGGACACCAGATTCTGTATAATTTACTAACTGTGTGGCACTACTATAACTGTTGGTTCGATCGCGTGGACTGAAACATAGGATAAGTGCGCACAGGACTATTGCTGGGATTGGGCCGTCCGGTTGAGGGTCGTCGAAAAGAAACACCAGTATTCTGTGCAGGATCGCTTCCTCGGTCCGCTGTACCGCACTACACCGTTGAGGTACTATTTGCACTGCCGCTGCTACCGTTCCTCTTCCTGTTTTCCTCTTGAGGCCTCCGAACTGTTTACTGTACTGTGAACCACTGCTTAAAACACACTGTCAGTGCAGTTGTTTTTTTTTTTTTTTTTTGACGGACTTAATCACTATTTATGCCAGAGTGGTAATATAGTGGGCGCGGACTTGCGGGGGAGCAGAAGGCTCGTACCCCTTAGGAATTTTATGACAACGTATCTGGGGGCGCCCTCAGATGGGCTCGGACCGCGGCCCAGAACGTTGCCAGAGCGAGAAGCGCGTCGGAGAAGAATGACCCCTACAGGGTCTTACTGAATTAATTCTACTATTAGTTCCGCGTCCCCGCCGGCGGGGGCGGTTGCTACCTGAAGGGCATTCTGTATTAGTGTGTGGCCTACACGCAATGGCATCTTTAATCGCGACGGTGATCTCATCGTCCGGATCTGTGAGAGCGTGTCTAGGACGACGCTTGAATCGCGTAGTGGGATGCGGAAAGTAGCCCACTGTCAGTGCAGCGGGCAGTGCCGTATTTATACTCCTACCCGCCGGGCGATTGCGTAAGCGGACTTGCTTTGCTTGGGGCGGGTTTGAAGACCGCCAGCGGCTTTCAAGCGATCGCGTAAGGAGCAAGCCAAGTCAACGAAGACGATTACAAGTGAGTATTTTTACTCTTTGTCCCCAAGACGATTACCGTCCCAAAAGTTAGACAATTCCTACAATCGGAATCGGAATACCGTTCAACTTGCTTGAAGCCAAGCCAAGTGAACGAAGCAAGCTCGACTTACGCGATCGAGGCCCCGTTAGGGTAAGGGGAGGTGAAGGCGGAGTGAGCGGGGCGAGGGACCGATGTTTGTTTATTAAACAATAGTTGTTTACAACAAATAACAATGGGTTGTTTACCTATTATTTTCTAGAATTTTCTAGCTAACTATGACGAACGTAAACAACATCGAGTAACGTAAACAACATAAAAAACATCGGCTCTATACTATTCTTTACCCGACTAGATTAAGCGAAAAGGTGGGTAAAGTTCGAGAATATAAAACTGTAAGCTATTAAATATCTATAACTACTTAGGACACTAAAGTTCTTCCATATAAACCTATAAAATACTATTTGCATTGTTATAGTTGTCAAAAATTTAAAAGTCTAAGGGGGGTCTTGGTGACCACAGGACACTTGGTGGATACAGGATATGATATTTTCTAGTTTAGGCGCCAGATCTCCCAAAACACCAAGTCATGTAACTTTGCTTTCTAACATTCTTGGTTATATCATCATTCTCCTGCCCTGTTCCCTTTATTTGGGGTCGGCGCAATATGTTTTCTTCTTCCATTCATCCCTGTCAGACGTCACATCACTATTCACTCCCTTCTTACACATATCATCTTTCACGCAATCCATCCATACTTTTCTGAGTCTACCCCTACCTGCTTTTCCATTCACTCTCATATCTAGCATACGTCTGGTGGTATGGGATTCCTCTCTTCGCATCACATGCCCATACCACGACAGCCTGTTACTCCTCAACGTGTCCACTATGGGTGCCACTTTCAAGCTTCCTTTTACAAATAAATAACATTATTTGTTATACTTGTGCGTAATTAATACTTTTGTGGGAAGATAAATAAACAATTATTATTATTATTATATAGGTCGAAACTGAAGTGAGCCGCGAGGTTTTGGCCGCCCAGAGATATCTATATGTGCAAATGCACATATGCGTTACGGAAAGTAGCGCCCTGACATGTGGTGTTCAGTGGGTGGTTGGTCCGAGTTCTTGCTACTAAAATCGATGACATGGTTACTTAGAACAGATCTTCCTATGTGCTAAAATTTCAGAGTTACCCATACTGACCGATCTAAATGTTACACCCGGCATAGCCCAATAGGGTATCGGACTACTTTTTTTTAATTTTATAAAAAAACTAAACTTCTTAGTTTCTGCTATCGAACACTAAAATAATTTTTGCTCTATCTTTAAAATTGACCGAGTTATAAAGGTTTGAAATTCAAGATTAGACAGAGAGGCACATACCCACTTGTGACGTCATTTGTTAGTAACGCCATAAAATCTCCATACAAAAAATCGTTTTTGAAAGAGATAGACATATTGAAACTTAAAAAAAAACCACTGTAAATTAGTTTTTCAACCGATTCTGTTTTTTTTTTCGCGAATCGTCTGCTACTAATCTATATTTTAGAAATAATTCATAAAATATGGTAAATTTAGGAACAGTTCGATACCCTATTCGTATAATTGTACTCACAACTGCTGTGTCCACTGGGGAAAGACTTCCTGCCTTCCATGATCTCTTCGATATCGCCGCTGCACTGCAAATCCACCGTCTCGATCCCATCAGGGAAACAACGGTAGAAAAAGTCAGGTCGGGGACGGCCTAAAAACAAAAATTTCAATTCGATTCAATCAGCCTATTGCAGACCACTGCTGGACGTGTGCCTTCCCAAGGGCACGCCAAAGCGCACGATCACCCGCTTTCCTCATCCAGCCACCACCAGCGACCTTCCTCAGGTCATCAGTCCACCTAACAGGGGGGCGTCCCATACTACGTTTCCCGAGACGCGGTCTCCATTCGAGAACCCGTCTGCTCCAACGCTCGTCGGTTCTGCGACAGACGTGGCCAGCCCACTGCCACTTCAGCTTGCTACATTTCTGGACGATATCAACCACCTTCGTCCTCTGCCGGATGATTTCGTTTCGGATTTTATCCCGTAGCGAAGTCATGTTCCACGTCTCGGATCCAACAAACAAAAATTTACAACATTTCAAATTCATCGCCCCCTCTCAGATACGGACGATGATATCACATTCGCGATTAAAGCTGCCATTGCGTGCAGGCCAAATACTACAACCATTGATATACTAGGTAAAAATGCGTAGATAAGTCATACGCGCTCAAAAAGCGGCACACCAAAAGTTGTCTAATTAGCCAACCTGAACTTAGTCACGCGTCGCTTTGTCTCTTTTTCGCACTTACGCTTAGCCTTGCCGTCCTTGTGTAAGTTTTGTGCCATGTTATGGGCCCCGTAAACGGTCAAACACGTAAAGTTTGGTTTGACTCAAACCATTTTGATCGTATACAAAGGTGGTTTGAACGGTTTGTCAAACATTTACGTGTTTGAAGCATGTTTGATGCAATTTTATATTTTTCGTTTGATGCAATTTCATATTTGGCGTCATCGTATTGGGAGCAATCCTGTAATGATGACGTCTTTTGTAATTATTAGTTTTTAATAAATAAATAAATTTTGTTGTGTGTGACGCGTCAGAAGTGTAATTACGACAGCGTACAGAATCAGACTGAGCAGAGCCGTTTGACAAACCGTTCAAACCGACCTCAAACGGTTTGATCAAACATGTAAGGTTTGAGTCAAACCGTTTGACTGTCTCCGGGGCCCTTTAAGGTACGCGCACATTTTGCCGGGCCGCATCGCAGCGCAAAATGCGTCTATAGCACATTGTGACGGGCCGGGTCGAGCCGGGCCGCAGCGCATTGACGGATTTTACGCAAATATGGTACTTATTAACAAGGGCGCGGGAGCACTCAAATCCGATTGCTATAGCACACTGTGTCAGGGCGCAGCGGGGCGGGGCGGGCCGCGTCGCGCGCATGCGGATTATGCGACCCGCTGCGACCCGTCATAGTGTGCGATAGTTCATATAAAATACATACGACCGATTTGAGCGGATTTTTGCGATGCGACCCGGCACGCTGCGGCCCGGCAGATCGTGCGCTAACCTTTAACGCACCGTTTGCCTTGTAAGTGACCTATCTACGCCTTTTTACTTATAATATCATTGGCCGTTTTCTATGAATCATAATAAATAGACGGACTTAATCAACTACACACCTGCTATCAACTTGACAGTGTCGGTTACTACACCGTTGATTCCCAGCGCTAACGACCAAGCTAGTAGAACCTGGAATCAGAGAGCGGCTGCTACCATCAACAGCTCATATACGTCCCCACCGAGGGGCTCGAGCCTACCACTTCACACACAACTTTTTTTTTTTCGCAGGAGTACGCAGGTTTCCTCACGATGATGTTTTCTTTATCGGAAGGTCAAATAAACATAGATATGAATTCGAAATTCGAAAACAAGAGTGTAGAGCTACTCGCCTGAAGGGCGCTGCACTAATAATAATAATTATGAAGGCAATGGAATCGATTTGAATTCCATTTGAGCGAGCCAAGCGTCTCTGTTTCAGCTTGACCAAATTTGTTTTTGTATGTCCATTTGTTTGTTTGTTTGTTTCACTCCACAGGTCGCGTTTCTCAACCGATTTTCGTGAAATTTTGTGAGCAGGTTCGATAAATGAATCAAATTTTTTTGTCGTGTCAGTTTTTGGAAATTTTAAAAAATGACGGAGTTATGGGGGTTGCCAGCTTGCAAGGTCTACTGCTGAGACTGTTTTCCTCTACAGGTCATATTTCTCAACCAATAAAATAAAATTAAAAATTAAAAAGAAATTAAAATAATCAAGGGGTCGGGGATGTTTGTGGAGAAAACATCTACTACGAGGTCTACAGCACAAAGAGCCACTAGTAGTATTTCATTTTAAAGACACATCCTCACTGGAGCCCGCTGGCATCCAGAGTCTACAAACAAAAGCGAATCTGTTCGTAATTCAAAAATAATCAAAATATTCGCATCGTTCAGAATGCACGATGAAAACTGACTTCCAGCGAGTAAAAAATTACTTTTTATTTATTTATTTCTTAAAAACATTATAAACTTATAATTCTAACAATAGGCCCGCAAAACTGCGCAGCAGTTTGTCTGCGGAATCGGAATCTCTTTAAGGTAAGTACACAATCAACGGCCCGTTACAGTCCACTGCTGGACTATGAGCCTCCTCCACTTAAGTGTTTGGTTTTGCCATAATCTCCACGCTTGGCAGGCGGGTTGGAGATCGCAGATTAAAAGGTTTGTGTATCAGAGAGAACTTTAAGCCCTTATAGTTTTATCTCATCGTCTACGCAACGTACGTCGAATTGTACTTGTAATCTTGTAGCTTCATGAAACGGCCCCCAGATGTAAAATTTTCGTACGTATACAACATCAGCCAGAGCCGCGCGGAACGCGAAGCTAGTTTCCAAAACTAGAAATAGAATAGGATTTTTTTGGAAATTGCGAAATGTGTGTGTGTTATTTTAAAAAGAAATGGGATCATCGGAGTTACTATTTACTTTTACCTCGCTGCAGAGTCAGCAGTTTTTTAATAAGGATCGCTGAAGTAATTCGAGACGTAATTTTTCAGTTGCTATAAACCACAACAATATTATTTTTATTTTATAAAATAATAAATACATAATTAATAAATAAAATAAAATCAAAATTAAAAAAAAAAAAGAACAAAACCAAAATTAAATTTAAATCAAAATTAAAAATTTAAACTAACACAGTCACACTCAGGTGTAGGTGGTCAAGATTTTGTGTAATCTAGTCCAAGGCCCAACAAAACAGCCATCGTGCAGTCTGGCTACAACATGCAGGAGACTGTTGCGGCTATCGCGCACCAAAATATTAATAGTCTTTTCTATTAATATTTTAGTGAAGACTATTAATATTTTGGTGCGCGATTAAATTTTTAATTTTGATTTAAATTTAATTTTGGTTTTGTTTTTTTTTTTTTTTTATTTCATTTTTTATTTTTTTTTAGTTTTTAATAGTCTTTTCTTTAATAGTCTTTTCTGGTTGACGACGTACTGTTCCGTTGATAGTGCATATTGTATCGTACATCGTACCGGTGGTGTCGAAATTATCGTACACATCTCTTGCGTCGCTGAGTCAACCAGTTATATGTATGTCTGTGTATTTTTCGCTTTGTCTCAACCTGCCTGGAAGAGTTAGCTACCGAAGCAATTATGTCGCCATCTTACTTTTAAATTGTATATTGTTCTGTATGTTTTTCTTGGTGTCAACAATATTTACGACGATTATAGACGCAGCGTAGGTAGGCCCCTCACACCGGGCGTTGTGGAGATCCTCGGGGGAGGCCTTTGTCCAGCAGTGGACGTCTACAGGTTGAGATGATGATTTAATCAACTCTGTTAGGTAAATGATGATGATGATGATTGTATTTTTTTTTTAAATCTTTGAGCTTATTCACACTAAGCGACTATGACCTTTAAAAAATAAAGTATCAAGTGTAAAGTAAAAATTCACCTCAAACGCATCGTTGCAGTCGTTGCAACCAGCCCAAGCGAGTAGGGATAGACCGCACGGCACTGATAATACCACCGACCAGAGCACTCCACTCGGCACAAACGATTCCCTCCTTGGATACTTGTACTCATTCTCGAAATCCGAACGCGGGATAACACGTACAAAAGGCGACATCGTCTCCATGTAACTGTGAACAATGTAACAAACCTTTGATAACATACATATATATATACTAGCATTCCGCCCGCGGTTTCACCCGCGTTAAATTGGTTTTCCCGTGGGAATGAAGTATTTTCCCGCGGTATAAAAAGTATCCTATGTTCTATTTCAGGGCCTAACCTGAATGTGTGCCAAGTTTCATCCTGATCCGTCCAGTGATTCAAGCGTGATTCGGCAACAAACATCCAAACTTTCGCATTTATAATATTATAGTAGGATATCTCACCGGCACAACTAACCGCCCACCCTTCATTTCAGGGAATACTCGTGATTCTTTATAATTCTATTAGTTACAGCTGATGTTAGTTAAAAAGTAGTTAATTTAACGTTTATTTAAGTGTGTTTAATTTATCGTAAAATTATCAGTAAATTAAATGTAATGTATAACAATAAGCGTAGTTTAAAATTAACCTGAAATACAAGGGTGGGCGGTTAGATGTGCCGGTGAGTATATGTTGCCGGCCAAAACCGGTTACAGGTCAGGCCAATCTAGTTTGTCCTACGCCAAACCAGTTCATCCTGAGTGTGTCAGGATCAGGGTCCGAAAACCTTTAAAATTTGCGGTAAAGGTATGCCGTAAAGGTAGAAATTCTAGGTTACATTTAAGATAAAGGTAACCGATATTTGGGTTAGCGAAACCTATAAACGTGTTACCTCTAGCTTTGGTTACCGGTGTTAATATCGGTTACCGAAAAAGGTCCTTGATTTAGAAAGGAATTAATAATGGCAACGCTAGCGATTTTTTTCCGTATCGTCGGCATTATAAATGATTCAGAAAGTAATCTATCTTCATCCGCGTAATTTGAAGATTTTCTTGTTGTTTTTGCATTCAATTATTAAAATATACTCATCTGCATTAATAAAATGACTTTATTTTTTAAATTAAAAAACATCCTGTCTACAGAAACTGGGTAGTGACCGTTAGTACTTTAATATATTTGGAATGACTATTAATTAGATCTTATTTAACTGTCAATATATACTCGGTGAGATTTTTAAACACCACATTGCATTGTGGTCACAACTTAGCCCGATTAATGGTGGGTCTACTCGGAGTCAGGGAAAATTAGAAATGTATTGGGAAGTAATCCATTTTCATCCGCGCCACTTCAAGAGTTATTTGTTGCTTATGCATGAAATAATTAAAATATACCCCTCTACGTTGAGAACATGACTATATTTTGGTTTTTTCTTTAGATTTTGTATATTCTCTAACTATCGAAAATGTAGATAGTTATAAATTCTTTGCGATCTCGCAGTTTCGTAGTTATTTAATTTAAAACTTAATGCCAGCTAGTGTTGTTGCGATAGCGATAGTCTATCGATAGTATCGATAGGCTATCTGTATTTTCGATACTATCGATTACGATCAAAATGTGAATTTATTAATCTATTTAGCAAGCAATTCATTTTAAAATTCATCTAATATTACGCATTGGTGAAGCTAATCCGAGATGGTGGCCAACTTTTTTGTTTATGGGCTGATTTCGATAAAACTCAGTTTGATACTTTATTTTGAAAAGAAAATAGCAACTGAATTATAAAATAACAAATATCCATAATGGTGGGCAACTTGTTTGTTCATGGACTGATTTAGTTAAAACTGGACTTGGGATCATTAATTTGACATGAGATTAACGGCGGTATGGTATAAATGTCAAAATACCAAGATGGCGACCAACTTTTATGTTTATGGACCGGTTTTGTAGTAACTTGGTTAAGACAAGGTTTAGAACAATATTTTAACATGAAATGTAAATCAACTTGTCAAATAAGATGCCACACAGACAGACATTAGAAAACAACGATAATATTCAAATATCTCAAAAACTATGCGTCGTAGCGAAAAAATAACGAACATTTATGCCCCCTTTATAACTCCTAACACAACCATGGCCATGCTATATAATGACCTTACTTGACCTTGACACTCACTTTTTTTAATTTTGTGAAAAATATATCTTAATGGTCCTGTAAACATTAATTGATTGATTGAGAATGGTAAGATAGTTCCAATTATTAACGAAGCAATGTTAAAAATGACAAAAATCAAACATGTCGGCCTATATTTTGTTCATGGACCGATTTTGTTAAAAATTGGCTTAGGACCATTATTTTGACATGAGATTAATAACGGTATGATATAAATGTCAAAAATCCAAGATGGCAACCAATTTTTATGTTTATGGACTGGTTTTGTTGTAACTTGGTTTAGAACAATATTTTGACATGAAATTAAAATCAATTTGTCAAATAAGATGCCACACAGACAGACATTAGAAAAAAACAATAATATTCAAATATCTCTAAAACTATGCGTCGTAGCGAAAAAATAACGAAAATTTGTGCCCCCTTTATAACCTTTAACACAACCATGGCCATGCTATGAAATGAAATGAAATGAAAGCATTTATTTCAGACATAGTAAACTAATTACAAGTCCATATTGTTAGTAAAATACCTACTTATAACTATGTTAGTAAAACTTAAAATTTTCATTCTCCATGACATGGATGGACATCCAATGTTTGAGGATAGGGCTATCCATCCTGTCCGCGACTACCCTCAGCAGAGTGTTAGTGCCACCCCGAACTCTGGCCAGCAGAGATGCCACTCGCTTGCGCAAGACGGCCTCAAAGCCGTCAGTTCCTCCCGCGACGAACATTCCCGAGGCGCTACAGCGTCGGGGCAGCCCCAGCAGACTCCTAAAGGCGTTATTGTATTGGACGCGCAAGGCACTATAGGCTTTTTTGGTGTAATTGCTCCACAGGTTGCACGTGTATAGAGTTTGGCAATAAGCCTTGAAAAGGGTGATTTTCACCTCACGTGAGCAGCGTGCAAACCTGCGGGCCAGCATATTACACCTAACCGACAGTGCCCTGCGCTCCCTGTCCATGTCAACATCATCTGTAAGGTTTTCCGTGACCCAGTGACCCAGGTACTTGAACTTAGGTACTTTCAAGAGTTCAGAGCCGTCTAGAGTGACCGATGGAGTTGAGTAGGTTTTGTTACCTGATTTAAAAACCATGAATTCACTCTTATTTACATTGTACCTGAGTCCATGGGTCACGGCGTACCCTTCACAAACTCTTAACAACGCTTGCAGACCACTTATTGAGGGGCTCAGCAGCACCATATCATCAGCATAGCTAATATTATTAACAAAACAGCCATCTATTGAACAGCCCACTCCCGTGCTGCTGAGCTCCTCAATAAGCCCATTAATATACATATTAAATAATGTGGGGGAGGTCAGTCCTCCCTGTCTCACACCACATTCCATTCTATATTCCTCCGAATACTGTCCTGCCCAACGAACCACATTAATCTGATTTTGATACCAAAACTTGAATAAACTAGTAAGCTCCCTTGGTATTGTCGTACTATACATTTTCTTCCATAATAGGCTATAAGACACCATGTCAAAAGCCTTTGACAAATCAAGGAAACATGCATACACAGGCGTGTTCCTATCGGTGTAGTACCGAACAGTGTGCTTAAGACATAGTACTGCCGACTCCGTGGATAGCCCAGGTCGGAAACCGAACTGAGCATCGTGTAATTTTACGTGGTGACTTAAATGTTTATTAAGCACACTGTCCATCACTTTAGCCAAGATAGTGGCTAGGGAAATTGGCCTGTAGTTACCCTTGTCAGATGCATCACCGGTTTTGTTTTTAATAATGGGTACGACTACCGTCTTCATTAAATCGGCAGGTAAATAATTGTGTCGAATACAAAACGTGAACAACATGGCCAACACCCTAGGGAGATGAACACCTGCATGTTGCAGATGCTCGATGCTGAGACCGTCATGACCTGGAGACTTCCCTCTAGACATTTGTCGAATAATCTTAGCGATCTCTTTCGCACTAACTTTAGTCGGTGGGATTCCAGTCACTTCGGTATCAGCATCGAGCAACCTCTCACATGTTTCCTTACTAAGCGGTGATTCTACCTTAAAGTGATGTCTAAACAAGATAGCTATATCACTAGCAGCATTGACTCCCTCCACACTAACTGGAAGGCCCACCCTATGGTTCAGTTTGTTTGTGGCTTTCCAGAACTGTACAAATTTTTTCTTTCTATGATGAGAAGCTATTATGTCCATCTTGATACGTTCTTTGTTATTTTGACAGTACCTTAGCTTTGCTTTAAATTCCTTTCTTGAGGCACACATATTTTCATAAAAACGGCCAGAGTCAGGTTTGCCGTAAAAACACCATTCTTGAAAGCACAATCTAGCCATCTGGTGAGCCTCCCGTACGTGCTTATTCCACCCAGTAACATGCCGCCTATTGGAGCGCCTTTGGCACACTGAGCTGGTAACAGAGGCTTTTTTTAAAATATTTACAATATTATTATACATTCTATCAATAACCTCACTATGCTTAGCATCATCACACAGACCATCACAACACAATGCAAGCTCTGGAGGGAAATCGATATCTTTTAGCATACTATTACAGGTATCATGGTATTTAGCAATTTGTGTCATATCCCTGTCTCCCCAGATTATCCCTTCCGAAATATTATTAGTATTATTATAACAAGCACTTTTAGGCATAGCAAACTCCAAATTACATACAAGCTCAAGTGGAAAATGGTCCGACCAGAAGACACCATAGTGAACTTTGGCACTTACTACAGTCTGTCTTGCCGCAACAGTGGTCACACAGTGGTCTAGCCATCTCCTCGAACCATTTATATCGCTAACATATGTATAAGTGGTAGCAGGTAAAAACATAGGGTCCACAATAAGTAGTTGTTCCTGTTCACAAAAGTTAACAAGTTCTTTATAGAAAAACGTATCCGGATGTGCATTATAGTCCCCAAGCATGTACACCAGATCCGCGTCACTATTATCAATAATGGCACACATCTCACTAAGGCAGTGAGTAAATTCCACGAGGTTTTCGTTACGATGCTTAGGATCATCAAAAGGCATGTATACAGAAAAAACAATCATAGTTCTACCGTTTAAGGTCACTTCGATCCCTATAAGACGTTTACTAGCACACTGAATTATTGACACACATGGAAAAACGCTTTTCCTCCACAATAACGCTACACCACCAAACGGACGGCCCGTCAACACACCTGTCGATAGATCCACTGCCGAGTTACCCGTATAGGCGAAGTCACTATCAACATTTCCCAGTAGTGGTATGTCATGCTGCAATAGCCATGTTTCTTGCAGTGCAACGATATCCGCCAATTTACACAGGTTCCTCACACATTCCAATGATCTTGAAACGCCTTTACAATTAAAGCTCATGAATGAGCATTTATGTATGGTTTTATTCATAATGTCATTACTACCCATTATTTATGTCGTTGGAACCTACTGCCTTTTTCGGCCTTTCATTAGTTTTTCCCTTGGATCTCGAAAAATCGACAAAACGCCGAAATAGTACTCCGTCCGGCCAAAAACGTTCACTTAGAAAGATATCCAATTTGTGTTTAGGTACCATTATTTTATAGGCATCATAACCTCTGTCTACCTTTGGATTCAATTTTTGTATCTGCACTTGAAGTTGGGTCTTGATACGCACATGTGTAAGTATGTCGCAATCTGTCGTGGACCTATCTACATTGTATAAAAACAATGGTATTTTGATGTCGGCGGCTTTGAATTTCCCGTCTGGTTCAGTTATTGCAACTCCTTTTTTACCAATTATCCTGTTTTTTAATCTTTTCCTCTGTACTTTTATCCACTCGTCAGAAGGTTTTTCTTGCTCCCACTCTCCTGGTACTTTCAAAACTTCCGCCATAGATTTTGTAGACTGTCGTACATTCATTGGCAATTCTGAGTGCGCAACTACATCCTGAGCCTGAGACATACGCTGATTTACGCGCACAGTGTTTAACATAGGCGACTTTGAGTGCGCAGTTTGATTATTGAATTGCGACATTCGCGGTATTAAATGCGCACTCGTATTGTACTCCGTAGGCGATATTGAATGCGCATCTTTAAAACCAGCTGGGTGGGTAGACGTTCGCTGTTTTGTAGGCCCATCACTGTTGTTTACATTTGTACTACCGTTATTTTCCTGGATCGCAACATTGTCAATTTCCCGATACTCCCGATTCACCTGTTGCAACGGGGATGAAGCGGTTTGTCGTTCAAAGCTATTTGTACCATCACAAGTGTAGTCTGGCGATTTTGATGATAAAATCTGTAGTCCAGTTGGCCCGCTATCACAATTGTATTCACGTAGGTATGCGCCTCTCTTGGCGTTAACATTGCATTCAAAATTATTAACTAATGACGCAGTTTTCAGGTTATTGACTTCTCTCTTTAGTAAGTTAAATGTGTCATTGGTTACATACTGTTCTCGAAAAGATATAATGACCTATATAATGACCTTACTTGACCTTGACACTCACTTTTTTTAACTTTGTGAAAAATATATCTTAATGGTCCTGTAAACATTAATTGATTGATTGAGAATGGTAAGATAGTTCCAATTTATTAACGAAGCAATGTTAAAAATGACAAAAATCCAACATGTCAACAGTAGGAAAAAGATCTTCTAATTCGCTTGTCCTGTCGCCAACGTTCATACCATGTTGAAAACACCGGTTCTCGTCCGATCACCGAAGTTAAGCAACATCGGGCGTGGTCAGTACTTGGATGGGTGACCGCCTGGGAACACCACGTAATGTTGGCTTTTTGCTATTTTCGTATTATTTATTTATAAAATTATTTTAAGCTATTTCTTTTTGGTAAGACAACAAAGAACCAAAATTTCTAACATGCAAAAGATTAAATTTAGATTGTGTAATTTAATATCAAACTAACTTTTGTCGATTTTAATTGAAGATCTATTTTTAATTATAACAGGCAACATACATATATACACATGTTATACTATACATAAAAGAGTCACGCTTTTATAAATCAAGGGATGAGCAGAGCATTAGTTGTCCTGGTGGGAAGCACTCACTACACCACGTTTAGTAACATAGGTAAAGGAAAATATAAATATGTATTTCAGATTCTGTAATAATAAGAAATAACTGTCATTTGTATGTTGTTTTTTCTATTTATATCTATTGTTTCCAAATAAAAATACTTTATTTTTTAAAGAAATCATACAATTAGGGTGTTCATTCGCCAACGTTCATACCATGTTGAAAACACCGGTTCTCGTCCGATCACCGAAGTTAAGCAACATCGGGCGTGGTCAGTACTTGGATGGGTGACCGCCTGGGAACACCACGTAATGTTAATGTTGGCTTTTTGCTATTTTCGTATTATTTATTTATAAAATTATTTTAAGCTATTTCTTTTTGGTTCGACAAGAAAGAATCAAAATTTAGATTGTATTATTTAATATCAAACTAACTTTTGTCGATTTAATTTGAAGATCTATTTATAATTTTAACTGGCAACATACATACACATACTGTACATAACAGAGTCACGCTTTTATACCTCAAGGGATGAGCAGAGCATTAGTTGGCCTGGTAACAGGAAGCACTCACTACTACCACACCACGTTTAGTAACATACGTAAACTAACAATGTTGATATTTCAGATTCTGTAATAAATGAAATAACTGTCACTTGTATGTTGTTTTTTTTTTATTTATATCTATTGTTTCCAAATAAATAGACTTATTTTTTTAAAGACATCATACAATTAGGTTGTTCAGTCGCCAACGTTCATACCATGTTGAAAACACCGGTTCTCGTCCGATCACCGAAGTTAAGCAACATCGGGCGTGGTCAGTACTTGGATGGGTGACCGCCTGGGAACACCACGTAATGTTGGCTTTTTGCTATTGCTATTTTCTATTCAAGCTAATATTTATTTTTCAAAAATATCTTTTCCATAAGGATAAAAGATTGAAACAAAAATTTTCAAATCCGAAATTTCTGGGATGTAAAAAAATTATTAAAGCCTATACTTGATGAGATCTAAAGCAGACAACATGTGCGAGTACTTACACAGAGTCACGCTTTATTCGCTAAAGGCATGAGCAGAGTTCTAGTTGGCCTGGCTCACAGGAAGCACACATTGTGAATAACATGGTAAAATAAAAATATTAATTATTTTTTTATTTCCATTCCGTACCGTGCGTCTGGTTTCCTGTTCGTCTAGTCTTGGATAAGATCTGAAAATGGGTCCATGATAAAACTATTTAACTTTTGCAAAGGCAGCTGTCGGGTTTTATTTCTCCAAATACGGCCTATAAGATCTTTGTGTTTTTTTGTTGTCTAGCAAACTTTAATGACGTAATTTTCCTTTTAAAGACTTCATAAAATTCACTTTTTTTAACTTTGTGAAAAATATATCTTAATGGTCCTGTAAACATTAATTGATTGATTGAGAATGGTAAGATAGTTACAATTATTAACGAAGCAATGTTAAAAATGACAAAAATCAAACATGTCAGCCTATATTTTGTTCATGGACCGATTTTGTTAAAACTTGGCTTAGGACCATTATTTTGACATGAGATTAATAACGGTATGATATAAATGTCAAAAATCCAAGATGGCAACCAATTTTTATGTTTATGGACTGGTTTTGTTGTAACTTGGTTTAGTACAATATTTTGACATGAAATGAAAATCAATTTGTCAAATAAGATGCCACACAGACAGACATTAGAAAAAAACAATAATATTCAAATATCTCGAAAACTATGCGTCGTAGCGAAAAAATAACGAAAATTTGTGCCCCCTTTATAACCACTAACACAACCATGGCCATGCTATAAATGACCTTACTTGACCTTGACACTCACTTTTTTTTACTTTGTGAAAAATATATCTTAATGGTCCTGTAAACATTAATTGATTGATTGAGAATGGTAAGATAGTTCCAATTATTAACGAAGCAATGTTAAAAATGACAAAAATCCAACATGTCGGCCTATATTTCGTTCATGGACCGATTTTGTTAAAACTTGGCTTGGGAATGTTTATGGACTGGTTTTGTTGTAACTTGGTTTAGAACAATATTTTGACATGAAACGAAAATCAATTTGTCAAATAAGATGCCACACAGACAGACATTAGAAAAAAACAATAATATTCAAATATCTCGAAAACTATGCGTCGTAGCGAAAAAATAACGAAAATTTGTGCCCCCTTTATAACCCCTAACACAACCATGGCCATGCTATATAATGACCTTACTTGACCTTGACACTCACTTTTTTAACTTTGTCAAGGTCAAGTAAGGTCGTTATATAGAACGACCATGGTCGTGTTCAGGGTTATTAAGGGGGCATAAATTTTCATTATTTTTTCGCTACGGCGCATTGTTTTCGAGATATTTTAATTTTATTGATTTTTTCTAGTCTATGTAACATCGTATTTACGAAACGGATTTCATTGCATGTCAAAATATTATTCCAACTAAGTTTCAACAAAATCGGTCCATAAACATATTATGGGCGCTATTTTGAATTTCACAAGTTTACGTTCTCTTTTTTTTAAATAGCATATTAATCTCAGTATATATAATATATATAAAAATATTTATTATCATAACAAATATCAATTATAAAAGTATAACGAAATGCGTTTTTTTTTCATACGTATGCGTCTTATCACACTTTAATAAGATATAATAATAAAATATTACAAATGTGAAAGTATGTCTGGATGTTTATATTTGTATTGATTTTGCGCCTCAACTATTAGATGGATTTAGATGAAATTTGAAATAAAGATTGTTTGTACCCTGGATTAACACATAGGATACTTTTTGTAGGAAAAGATCCTATTTTTACGGAGAAAATCGTACATTTTACTACAATTTGCGATGTTACATTTTGAGGTATTCGTCTCCTTAGTGTATATTATTTTTATTTTAAAGTAAACGTAGTCCGTCTCATGACTAATTAATATTTCTAGTAGAACTATGACACTCGGGTAGACCAAACTATCCAAAATTCGCTATGAAACTGGAAAAAGAAAGATACGCTAACCGCGATCGGGCGACCTCCTCACTTACTAACAAATAAGACAGGAGCCGGTCGCGCTTTGAATATACCAACCGACGACCGAGACGACGCGACGGGTGCGAGTGAGATAGACAGCGCGTCATAGCGCGTGCCGAGGTGTCGCGAGATCTCACGAAATAAAGGTAATTTTAATAAGGTTACCGGTATTACGTACCGGTTGTATAATACGCCAAAAGCTTACCTTTTTAAAATACCGGCATAAAAATAAAGGTGGTTACCAAATAATACCGGTATTTGCGGTACCGGTTTCGGTCCTTGGTCAGGATACACCTACTAATTTAGCCCAAGACAAGCATGCATCGCCCATAGCAAAATAATCAGATGCACGCATAGTTTTGTATGAACAGTCTAATTTTTATGTTGTTTTACAGCCTTTGTTCTTTGGGGAATGTTGTTCAGCTTAATGGACTCGACACTCCCTTTAACGAAAATCAACCTATGTTTGACGGTGTACATAAATACACTTGACAGCAATTAATCTAGGTCACATGAAGACAGTTACCTGAAGATATCGAAATCTATGAATGCTATCTTAGTAAAATAAATTGTATTTAATAGACAATTAATTCTTGGTTATATGCCATCAAAAATGGCAAAATAAAAATGGGACTTTTCTAAGCGGATCTGCCTCATGACCAGGACAAACTGCATAACTACGGTAACAACGGTTGGCACGTAACACGAAAAATAAACAACTAACAAAAATAAGCTGCAGAAAACATTTGTGATCCAAACTTGACACTGGCACAAAGTTAATCTAGTGCCATAACAAAAAAAAAAAAACATTTGTGATTTTCTAGTCTGCGTTGAGTTAGCAGCCTCACCATCGATTTTGATGGTTTTAACCATGTCAAAAATTGTTAGGAATAGGTTTAAATTTGTTTATAAGTCTCAGAAAAAGTTTGATTGTATTTCAGAAGATATTTGAGTATCTTACTGAGGCTTCTAGATCGACGTCAACCTAGCAGCCTCACCAAGATAGACTGGCTCTATCATTATGATTTATATGTAAAAAAATTGTTAGTAAATGGTTTATCTCGTATACAAAGTTTCAACGAAATCGGTTCAGTAGGAGCCGAGATATTACACCCCCTTGGTGAGGCTTCCAGCTTGACGCTTGACGTGAAGACGATTCCCGTCAAACGGAGGTATGTCCAAGCAAAGTAAATATACCAAAAAATTGTTAGGAATAGGTTTATCTTATTCCATGTACAAAACTTTCAATTCGTTGAGACATTTACTCAGAAAATGATTCTAAACTTCTACATACATTCGGTTTTTGGTACAGTCAAGAACAAAAATAGTAAATTAATCGTATTCAGAACTAAGCTTAGTGGCTAGGGAATGGTTAGGGTTAGGGAGTTTTCTCATGAAGCGCAGCAAAATCAGTAAGATGGTGCAGATAATGTCTTCCCTATCAAAAAAAGCATATATGCAAGTTTGGAGACCATGCTACTGACAATTGAGGAGTTCCCTTGTGAGTAGACAGTCTTGGCAGCAGCATCAGTCTATGATAAACAACTTGTCTAGTTATCCAAGTTATGCATATAATGCAAAGTTTCTTGTCCGTGCTATTAACTGTCCAGGAGTTCTCTCGTGAGGAGACAATTCTGGCTGCAGCATCAGTTCATGATTGAGAACATGTCTAGCTTTACAAGTAAAGCGTTTTTGCAAAATTTCATGACCGTGCTCTTAGCCGTTGAAGAGTTCCCCCGTGAGAAGACAATATTAGCTGCGGAATTAGCTTATGACGAAGGTCATGTAAGCAATCCAATAGGTAGCAGCGTCTAAGTAAATTATCATGTCTATGCGATAAACCCGTAAGGAGTTCCTAGTGATAGGTTATTATTATCACTTTTGTGTATCTGTATCGTCATCAGAATTGAACAAATTTTGACTCATAATGATTTTTTTTAGCTGCTACCGGCTTTCATAGCGATTTGTTAGGTTTAATCGTATCACTTAATCGTAAAATTATACTTCTGTACCTAAGTGTACCTGTCAAAGGCTAAACCACCAATTTCAACCCTATTTCTACTCTCAGAAAGTTTAAAATTGATTGACGGTCGGAAAATTAATTAGTATGTAGAAGTTTAGAATTATTTTCTGAGTAAACGTCTCAACGAATTGAAAGTTTTGTACATGGAATAAGATAAACCTATTCCTAACAATTTTTTGGTATATTTACTTTGCTTGGACATACCTCCGTTTGACGGGAATCGACTTCACGTCAAGCGTCAAGCTGGAAGCCTCACCCAGGGGGGTGTAATATCTCGGCTCCTACTGAACCGATTTCGTTGAAACTTTGTATACGAGATAAACCATTTACTAACAATTTTTTTACATATAAATCATAATGATAGAGCCAGTCTATCTTGGTGAAGCTGCTAGGTTGACGTAGATCTAGAAGCCTCAGTAAGATACTCAAATATCTTCTGAAATACAATCAAACTTTTTCTGAGACTTATAAACAAATTTAAACCTATTCCTAACAATTTTTTGACATGGTTAAAACCATCAAAATCGATGGTGAGGCTACTAACTCAATGCAGACATTTTCTATTTTTTTTTATGAGGTTGGCATATTTTTTTCTTTATGTAAGTAATTATTCTTTTTTTCAAGGAGTAGGTATTTATACGTCTGACAATTTATTTCACTAAGTTAGCATTCTTAGTTTCAGAGATTTTCCTCTTGTTTTCCTTGTTTCCAATGTTATTTTCTATTGGTTAAGGTAAATTAAAATACTTAGTGTACATACTAATATTTTTATTGGAAATATCAATGAAATGTTCTATCATTTTACAATACCGAAATTTTTAGCAAAATATTTATGCATATCAACAGCAATTTTGCAACTTTTAGTAAAATTTCCGCAACAAAATATCATTCTTTAGTTAGATTACAGCAAACATAGCATGAGGAAGCTATAAAGATTACGAAACGATAGAAATTTCATTAATAAAATCCATAAAATATGTTCGCACTTTATTATTTTCAAAAACTTACCAAAAAGCAGAGAGCAAACAGATTCTGATAATAATTTCGACAAATAAGTTAAGGCTAGCGGAACGTATAAGGGGCATTTTCAAGACAGAAATATTAGTTAAACGGCCTAAATAAATGTTTGTATAATTTCAGGTTTAGGTTATGTACTGAAAATTTTGAAAATTTAGTCTGAAAATGCCTACGAAAACATTGATAACGTCATCATTCGTGCATTTGTCAGTCGGATTCTTGAACGAAAACGAAATTTGCGTTTCGTTTCGTTTATATTTTTTTAGATAAATAATAAATATATGGGGACATCTCCCACATAATTAATATCTAATATAATAATAATATTCTAAAAAGTTCCTTCCTTTTAAAAATAAATTTTAGTTTAAATATCAAGAAAAGTAATGACGATTTTTTTATGTGTGGTTTGAGTGAGCCTCACGTGTTTTCTAAGCGGTTTTTCACCCTGCGTTCCGAGACGCGCTGGAATCGATTGAAGCACCCGTAATCGCATTTCGAATAACTGTCAGCTGTCAAATCTCATTTGCTATTCTGATCGCTGACAGCGCTGAAAGTCTGACTCGGAATGCGCCCTCATTTGACTATCGCTCACTGGCAACACTGGACAAGAAAAAAAAAAAGAACTTTGAAAAGAACCACAAAAACGGTTGCAGGTTGCAGGCGATTCGATAAAATTCGATTCAAAGTGAATTTCCTTTTGCGTTTGTTTTTACTATTTCAGATTTAGAGTTTCTGTTTTAGCTGTGAAAGGACCAAACTAAATGTATGTGAAATCTCCGAGATGGAAGCAAACGTGTTCGTAGCAAAACTAAAAGCGGATGGGTCTAATAATGACTTGATAAACTTGGACGTTGTTTGTAAGGAATATAAGAAAATATTGAATAGATTAGCGGCGAAGGATAAAGGCCCATTCTCACTGAATGTCCTCTGCATCTTATGCCGGTAATTACTCGTCTTTATTCATTTATCCAGCATCATTCATGATCATTGTGTGGGCTGGTCGACAACCGACTTCACAAACCCTGGTGTCAGTGTTATAAACGCCAAAGGCCACTGACAGACATACTAATTAATTACCTAATATAAAATATTACCTAATTAATTTTTTACTTAATGCTTACCTTTTTGGTGTATTTTAACTAGCTGTTCGCCCCGCGGCTACGCTCGCCTTGTGTAAGATTTTCCCATGGGAATTAGCCTTTTTTCCGTTGAAAGTATTCTAATTCAGGATATTTCCATTCCAAATTTCATCTTTATTCGTTCAGTAGTTTGATGAAAAAGCGTAATAAAACATCAAAATATACTTTCACATATTTATCCACCAAATAATAAACGAGTAATATATATTATTATCACGTTTATTTTATGTATATATCTATTCAGAATAAAACACAACGATCAACGGACCCCGATGGCCGTCAAACTGACTCACACAAAATAATCCATTCGAAATCCAAAAGATATAAAGTACATCAAACGAATCGGAGAAACAACAAGCATCTATCAAAGGAGGCCGTTCCCTACATGCAATATTAGTGTGATCCAATCTACCTTACAATATGACCTATTTTTTGGTATGCTCAAACTGTCCTAAAATGTGCACAATAAAGGATCGCTATGAGCCCAGATCAAATGCACTCCACATTACCAAGCATTGTTCAAATACAACTTAATTCTTATTTTTTATAAAAAAAAATAAAAATAATTCTGTAAAATCTTAATTTGAATAAAAATGTTTGATGATAGCTCTCTCACTCTCCATTGCATGCTGAGCAACCTTCACAGCTAGTAAGTCATAATTAATTAATGTTTCTTTATTTTTCCACAGAAACTTGGAAAAGGTGTTGTCTTGGCGGACCAGTATTGACAACAAGGCGTTGATCACACTTAGTGTGGAATGCACCATAGGAACTCGAACCCTGAACTCGTCTGAGCAAGTTAAAACACTGGCATGTGTTTACCACATACACAAACATGTGGTTAGGCAGGTAAGCGATAAGTCTCATTTAATGGTTAGTACTTCAAAAACTAAGATCTGGTGAAGGTCATGGGAAGCCGCTGGATGGAAGCAGCTCAGGACCGGTCGTCATGGAGATCCTTGGGCGAGGCCTTTGTCCAGCAGTGGATCCTTGGGCGAGGCCTTTCAGCTGAGATGATGAAGATGATGATGAAAAAGAAACAGAGAAGACCTCACACATCCTGGTCGCACCTTAGCCACTCCATACTCCATTTTAAAAGAAAAAAAACGAGGAGGATAGCTAGATTATTTTTTCTGCAATCTTCCTTTTATCTGCAATCAGTCATTGACTATATGTAAGTGTTTTGAATGAATTGTGTTGTGCAGAGTCAGCCTTCCATTGAAGTTTGCTCTTCATTTTGTGTAAGCAGTGTTGATCTTCTGCTCCTGTGACATCCATTATATCATGCCTTTTGAGACTTCCTATGTAGTCAGGCTCGCAAGTTGGTTGGAATGTACCTGAAGATGGTTATTATACATTATAGCGTAATTACTGATTTCCTCTCACAAGAAAAATACTTGTTGCTGCACACCGGCTGCGTTCTGGACACATTCCAACAAATAGATTCTACCACTTGATGCGATTAGACCTTCTTCATTATGTCTCACTTGTAACAAAGTAGAGGATTTATTGCATGTGATGTTGGAGTTTGAGCGGAACGCAGACCTCAGAGCAAGTTATATGGTCACAGCAAGTGCCTATGATGGTCAGCTCAACTGCTGGTTAGCTGAACCGGTATCGGAGATAGCTATAGCTTTATATCGTTTTCCTTGTTTCTCTCTATAAAATGTGTGTGTTATCTTACGAGGCTGGCATAGTCACTTAGGGTGATTGAAGCCTCATTAAAAATTAGAAAAAAAAAAAAAATACATTCCTTTTGAGACTTCCTTACGTAGTCAGGCTCGCAAGTTGGTTTTACGGTTATTATACTTTATAGCGTAATTACTGATTTCCTCTTGCACTGTTTTCACCCTGCAGTTTAGTGTGAACTTCTGTGTTTGTGATGAACCAAGGGGCATTAGATATAGCTTTCAGCTAGAAATTTGAGAATTTAATTTATTTAATGGTGAGAGTCTGAATCAGGGCCTAAACCCTTTAATAAAAAATGACTGTCTATTTTTATACTGACAGGATAGACCTGTAATACAGGCTCGTCCTAGCTCAGGCTCCAGTCTCCCACTACATAATTATAAAGTGTTCTTAACTATGTATGTGCCAATGTAAAAACTATGTAACGAGGAGAAAAAAATATTTTGATTATTATTATTACTATATTTATTATACTTTTTTTTCAGGACTCTCCCATCCAACCAGAAATGGTGTTGAAGCTGTCGCACTTGCCTTTTGAAATTGAAAAGCTGAATGCTTTAAGTGAATACAGCAAAACATATTGGAATATTATTGCGGACCGAATAGTGTATCTAGAGAAACTGAAATCGAAAAAACTAAACATACTCAAGATTTTGCCAAAGCTCACCGATCATGTCTTACAACTGATTGGGATGTATAACACGGTGCAATTCTGTTCCACAATATTGACGTTCCTAGTGAAGAAGCTGCACTATCTGTACTGTGACGTGGATGCAAGAGAACTGAATAAAAGTTTTGGTAGAATATTCGATGGAATTAAATCTAAAACTGATTTGATATGCTTTAAAAAATTGATGGATAAAGACGTGTTTGATATCTATACAAAACTGAATAATTGCTTATACGTTGTAGCAGAGAATGCTTCGAAAATTAGTTTTTCTAACTCCATTCTTAATACTGTTATTCAAACATGTCTTTCTATAGTTGGACATCGACCGGACTTACTACATTGCTTTCAAAATGTATACTTAAATGGCTTTTGCACAATATTAGATGATCAAGAAGACTTAACGCTTGTAGAAACAGTGTTAACTAACTTTGTTGCCACTTGTGAGATGTCAGAAAAACTGGGGTATGTTAAAGCAATGAACGCAACGTATCCTTATTTAAACCAATGCCTACGTCTTTACATAGATTCTAATGTAACAAATAAAAAAAATTGGCAACAAAAGTTCCCTGAAGTGATTCGAATTGCTTGCTTGAAGTTAATAGAATTTTTACTGAAGAAACTGAAGAATTGCAACCAAATATTGAAATGTGAAAACTGTATGGTCAAATCCGGTCTACACGATGCGTTGAGACTGTCATTCTCAGTCAAAACCTTCATTTCAACACCGCTGGAACAAAATATGGATGTAACTAAGACTCTACCAACATATTTGACTATTATTCTACAGCAGTATGTTATATTAAAAGATTTGTGCACGATGGGATGTGGGAACTACGAGAAATGTTACAGAAAACTACAATCAGACGTCCACAACACAGCCATACTGCTGAATAAAACGCAGTACTTTGAATATTCCATTCAAATGTTCGATATATATTTGAAAAATGAAATATTGCATTTCAAATGTGAAACCGATCTGAAGAACATCAGCCGAGCCTTGTACAACAAGAGTATATGTGAACTAGATTATAAACAATACGAAAATGCTTTATTAGATGCATATTTGAGTCTCATTTTTGCTTATCCTGATGGTAAGTTAAAACATCTCTTAATATTATATTATAGTTAGTTTTTTCTGCCTCAAACAAAATAGGACAGATTACTTTTATAGCTTTGGATGTTTTGGGAGTATTCTGTAACAAATCCAGGTGTAAAACTCCCGCGTGCACCATGCATAATTTTTTTACAGCTCTCCAAAGTTTTTTTCCTGCACTGGAGAAGGCTATTTAAGTTGAATGCCCTCAGTTGGGACGTACTCGTATAATATGAGCTGTTGATGAAGGTGATAAAAATGAATTTGTTTCTAGGTCTAACATCAGACAAATATATGTCGTTAGTTATGGACATCAAAGCCAAGGTAAGATGTTTAACTTTTTTATTTATATACAGGGTCACCTCGGAGACAGTGCGCATATTTTTTCCATGCTATCAGTATCGTTAATAGAACATATTTCACGAAAAAGAATCATTATGGTTTTTTTTTGCGAACTATTAGTTTATCTCCCGCAAAACACAAATATCATGGTCACTCTACGCGCGGGCTGTGGCGCGGGAGTGCAAGGGGGTGAGGGCGCGGCGCGCGGGCGCACGCTCTTATCTCGCTGTCGTAACTACGTAAAGTGACCATGGTACTGGTTTTGGTGTGGATATTTTCATTTATATTTTTTTTTTATATTTTTGTTCGAAACATGTTAAAACGAAAAAACACGTGTCTTTTATTTTTTAAAACCTTTCTGTACGTAAAATTTGCGCACTGTCTCCAAAGTAACCCTGTATAATACAAGAATATTTTAGTTCAAGTGGCATGCTACCACTGGTATCATCTGAACATCAACTAGTTACATTCAAGTGTTAAAGTTTAACATACAAGTTGTTTACGTTGTGTAAATAGTTCATAAAACGATGGCGTTGACGATTCGTGGATCCGAAGAAATCCGGCGAGTCACCCAGGGCCATAAAAGGATTAAAAAAAGAATCCACGAAGTACACCTGGCGCCATCTATCGTCTTAATTAGAACTATTATTTTTATTTTTTAAAGAGTTGTCAGAAAATCCCCCATTGAATTGTAAATATTTGAATAGTGGGTACCTACCCATGTACATACAAATTTCGGACAAGAATATTTTCTTGTTTCGTACTTTTATGTAGTAGGGACTTGGTGTTTAAACTCATTTTTTTTTCATATGCTTGTGTTTAACTTCTATCTCGGGTGATGGAAACCGATGATAAGGTCGAATATGGAGCGCGCTAACTAGAAGATGCTTAAAACAATTATTCGAGCACAAGTGTAGTGCAATGATGCAAAAGATACAAAGCTTTAATGCATTAATTGCACACACAGACACACACACACACACACACACACGCACACACAAAATGGGCAAAAAAACTTGAATCTACACCGTGAAATTTACATCGTTTTGTTCCCACCGTGTAGTGATAGTACCCGTCAAACTGAACAACTTTTCACGAAAAAAAATTTCCTGCGACAAAAAAATTTTTGTGCTCTCCATACAAAATGGGTCGGTCGGGAGTCTCACTTTGTATGGAGAGACCATAAACTTTTTTGTCGCAGGAATTTTTTTTTTCGTGAAAAGTTGTTCAGTTTGACGGGTACTATCACTACACGGCGGGAACAAAACGATGTAAATTTCACGGTGTATAAACTACTGAAATACAATAATTCGTGCACGCGTGTAGTGCAATGATGCAAAAGGCCGAGGCTCAGCGTAATTTGCCCAAAATAGGGCAACACTGATTTTCAGCCTTTTAGTGTTCTGAACCGATACCACTACTGGTATCCGTTATAAAAATTGTGGGGTCAAGCTGCTAACATAAATAACATCTTTGTGTTACAGAAGAGGGCGATACGTTCCATATATGAATTGCGTGGTCGCGATTCCCTAAGGGAATTGTTTAAAGAAATTGATATCCTCACGGTATCCTCACAGTACATATTTGAAAACATCTTGTATGTCCGGAAGAACATAATGCTATTTCCTAAGAATTCTGATATACATAATATAAATACTAGAAAAAAATAAAATAGCGCACCCAAAGTTTAGACTGTACAGTTAATAATTCATTCATGGGGAACTGTATTCGCTTCTATAATAAAATACCAGATGATATTGTAAATCTGTCCGATAGCCAATTTAAAGCTAAAATTAAAACTATTTTATGTTCTAAGGCCTATTATACGATAAATGATTACTTAGATGATAAAAACGTCTGGTCAACTGTTGTTCCAAATCAGCGGAGTAGATTGTAATTATGACTCGTGTATGATTCTTTATATATTTATAAGAAAAGTACAAAAGATACAATTCCTGTGGAGTTTCTTCTGGCCGTTCTTCTCCACAGAGGGCGTACACTGGTAGTGAACGTGCCATCCATGATAGCTTTGACATCGAAAAATGATTTGTAAAAATCTTAATTCGAATAAAAAAAAATTGACTTTTGAATAAATTATTGTTTTGTATACCAGTCTGATCCCATTGCTATTGTGTCGCAATTTATTTGAAATATTTATTTTTCTATTCCATTCTGTCTGATACCATACCACTCAATATTTTAAATAAATATTATTTCTTATATTAGCACTTCTTTTTAGGGTTCCGTAGTCAAATATTATAGTTTCGTCTGTCTGTCTGCTTAGCTCGGAGACTCTTAGTACTCTTGCTACTCAGAGACACCGATGAAGTTTTCTTGGGTAATTTTTTGTCCTTTATCATGAAATTTCGTATAATTGTGCAGGTTAATAAACTGCACGAGTATATAAAATGTTATGTAAATATATAAATAATCACCTGAGAAAATCTCATCGGTTTCAAGCGGGGGGGGGGGGGGGGGGGTCAGCTAATTCGTCAGCTGACTGTACTTGAAGGCTGTAATTTGACATGGATGGATACATAAAGAAAGAGTATATATATTTAGTCGCATAACAATTTTTGTAATAATTTAATTAGGAATAACGTTTTTATCACTAATGATATTTTACCACAACCAACTAAACTGTTTAACTGTTTTCGCATAATTTTAACAAGCGTAAACATAAGAGGCATAAAGATAACTTAGCATAATGTTCTAAGGCATAGATTGAGAAAAGCATAATGATACCAGTGCATAATGATCCTCGGCATATGCATCAAACGACATAAAAATTACTCCTAACTAGCAAAAGTAAATTGCAACTTACAGTTTGCACCTAGGTTCAAACAAATGGATTTTGAAAAAACCGGCCAAGTGCGTGTCGGACCACGCATAAAGTAGGGTTCCGTAGTCATTTTTGACACCGCGCTGTTTCGCATTTCTTGCATCATCATCATCTCCATCTCGGCTACTTAATCTAGGGGATTTGACGAGAATACTGGTATTCACACAGAGCGACTGCCATCTGAACTCCGCAACCCAGAGCGGAAACCAGGACCAAACCTAGATTAGGTTTACGTGCCTTTCAAAGCACGGAAAACGGTCGTGTTTTTTTTACCACTACCGGTCACCCATCCATAGCCTGGCTATGGCGATGGGTGCTTAACATTGGAGATCGCAATGAATAAGCACTAACAACTGGAGCAACCGGATTGCATGATTCACTAATAATAATTTGTCAAATCTTCTTGGACAAATGGTTTTGATTAGTGAAAATCACATGTTGATATACGGACTCTAATATGGTTTAATAGGCAATTCTTGCCCATAATGGTTTATGGTAACTAAACAAGGATTCATAAACACCTACGCTCTCACCTTGAAAATTTCCAAACACGTTGTCTAATTGTGTACCTCCGCTCGTTGTTACACAATTTTTAAGAAAAATAGCGTAGCCATTATCTTCTAAAAATGATCGAATCGGGGTACAGTCACCGCGAAGGAAATCTTCGTTAAAATCTCCAAATATTAGAGTCCGTATATCAACATCTGATACAAAGTTATTTTTTAAAAAGTCGATAAAAAATTTACTGGAACATGTGGGTGATCGATAAACTGTAATCAGTCGTATACCATTCATAAAAAATGATACACCTTCACAATGACCTATCCCGTCTCTATTTTGGCAACTATGAGGCCCTCAAGCGAGTGTTCAGTGCTCAAGCGTCTGCCCGCTTTCGCGGGTTCTACACTCGAGTACCTCCCCCTCCGCACCGCGCACCTCGGCCACGCCCATTTCAATTTATCTGTCGCCGCGGTTTCTTTCTAGTTCTTAGTAGGTGATTTATTTATTCTTCCCTGCATATTATTTTAAATGATTAGTCTACATTCAGTCCTAACAGTAAAGAATGTAAAAAAACTTTATAGTTACTGTTCTTTTGCAAAAAAAGTATATATTTTTATTTTATTTATAATTTCAAAAGTATTCATCACAAGATACCCGAAACAATTTTAATTAAGAGTTTCCGCGCCAGTTTATTTACGTGAGTGACTTGAAGTTTATAGGTCCAAGACTTTAGAAATTACAGGGGGGGGAGACACCGTGTTAACGACTTTGGCGTGCTATATCTCACATATGGTAAAGCTGATAATAAATGTTGTACGGAAACCCAACTTCATTTTTAAAGACGATTTCAACGATACCCCACACAAGGGGGTGTGCTCAGAAAAAATAATTTACCCCCACTTTACATGTATGGGGAGGTACCCTTAAAAAGGGGTAATTTTAATTTTTTGTATTTTTTAAATTGAGATCTATATCCAAAGTATCGTCGAACCAAGTTACATGTAAATCGGTTCATAAACGTAGAAGATATTGTGCTGTGACAGACTGGGACGGACAGACAGACGGACTGAACGATCTTATAAGGGTTCCTTGTCGGACTACGGAACCCTAAAAACCGCACATATATGTGCAAGACAAAATTTCAAAAATTCACTAAATAATTTTAGTATGTAGGTGACCCATGTAAAATAAACATGTCCACGGCTTCTGGGTGGGGCCCTAAGCTACAGTCACTACTTACAATGCGGTATTCAACTATTCAAGTTATATATGAGCCTAATTTTCATATAACATTCATTCATTCATAACTTACCTATGCCATGTGTGGTTGTACGAAGGTGACCTATATAAAATAAATATGTTCTGGGTGACCCAAGGGCCACCCCGCCGCACCTAACCTAAACTATTCTAGTTTTAGATTTTTTGAGCTTAATTTTTATATAACTTATGCCATGTGTGGTTATGGTAAAAATAAAATAATGACTAACGACTTTATGCGTCTCATCAATAGTCAAAATGAATTTAGTACAACAGACCATTATGCCAAAGAACGATTATGCGAAAGTATCTTTATGAGAATATAAATTATGCTACATTCATTATGACAAAGTAAATTAGGAAGGAAAAATTAAGCGAGTAAAATGTATCCCATACAAACAAACAAACAAAGACAAAGACACACAGCTGACAAAGATGAAGAATAAAATCTTGTTTTTTTTTTTTTTATAATGTGGTTCCTCCGGTACACGTGAAATGGAGGTTATTTTTTTTTATTCTCGACTAACTTATAGTGTGAGGTATCGTTGGATAGGTTCTGTGGTATCAGACTGGAACACATCAGTTCTTTTTGTTTAATTTTTTGTCATTCTGTTTTTTTTATTCATTTCTAATTATTACTTTTAAGGTATTAAAAACTGTAGAAGACGTCGATTGCCAAGCGGACTCCGAGGTCAATGACCTTCAGACGATGACTGTGCTGGACGCGTGCAGTTTGGTCCTCGAAAGAAAAATGTACGGCAGTCTGAGACCGTTTTTCTGCAACTTGAAGTTTAGGTAAGTTTTACAATTAATAATAAAGCCCGTCACAGACGGAGCTATAATATATATTATAGCACGAGGCAGCCAGCTCTCTCATCACCATTCACTTTGTGTGCAAAGCGGGGGTCAAGCAGAATGGCCGGTCACTGATTGATTCGCCATTTTGTTTGACCCCCGCTTTGCGTGAAAGTGAATGGCGACGAGAGAGCTGGCTGCCTCGTGCTATAATAGCTGCCGTGTGTGATGCCCTTAATAAATATCTAGGCATATCTTACACACGGAGATGCCAAACTAAGCAGAGCTTGTATTATAAGTATCAGACAGCTGATCGTCGACACTTTTCGGTAAGTATTCGCAATTGCCGTAAACAGCTTCCAGACTTTGAAGATAACGTCGTCGTATGCTGGGTAAGGTTAATCGTTCCACGTGGGGTGTGCGCCGCGTCGTCGTCGTTAGAATTTGTAAGTCGATTCTGGATTTTCGACTGGCCAAGCCCCCAAAAATGTGGGAGGGAGCGGAAAATAAACCCGAAATAACTTTTAACTCGTAGATTTTTTGCAGGACAAATTTCAATCTTAAAAAAAAAACATGCGACGCACACCATTTTCTCACACTCCTCAAATCGTTCTTCCCTCTCTCTCGCACGCTGTCTGTCATTCTCTTTCCATTCATTCGACTGTCGACTTCACTCGTATCATTCTTCACATTCACACGCATTTTATCTCACTTACTCACACAATCACAATACCTATCATACGTATATCCCACATTCTTACATTACTTCAATAGATAACATCATACTTATTTATGGATCAGCAACATCCAAACGAGGCACACAAGTGGTCATCACAAATTAAGGGTACAAGGAAAAATCATGTCTAGTCCGTTTTTTTCAAAAATGGGATTTATACCTCAAAACGTAGTGTTTTCAATGAACTATTATTTTCCGCTTTTATTAGACTAGCTTTCCCGTGGGAATTAAGTTTTTTCCCGCGGTAAAAAGTAGCCCATGTCCTATTCCAGGGCGTAACCTGTATGTGTACCAAGTTTCATCCCGATTCGTCCAGTGGTTCAAGCGTGATTCGGCAACAAACATCCAAACTTTCGCATTTATAATATTAGTAGGATGTAAGTATTAATATATCTTTTATATTTTACGAAAATAACATATTAAATGACATCGTTCCAAACTTTCAAAACGCGATAGCTCGTATAGTTCAGAAATCAGAAATCAGAAATATTTATTTGCCAGAATACAGTTATATACAGGTCTTATATAAAATAATGAGAGTGCTTGTATTCAACCTACTAGGTGTGCAAATATACAAGTTAAAAATATTAAAGATTTTAAATTCGATACATATTTTACATTATTAGCTAAATTGTACATTATCATAGGTCAGAGTTATTAATTATTAATGTCAAATTTATATTAGTAATCTAGATCCAAAACAGTCAATTATAATAACAATAGAATAAAACAAAATGAATATACAAGACTCCACCACCACCTATTATAAGTCTGAATCCAGGTATTCCTTAATACTATAGAAACCCCTTTCAAAGAGCCAGACTGAGAGTTTCTTCCTAAATACTATATTGTCAGCTAATCTTAGCTCAAGTGGAAGCTTATTGTATATAAGAATGCACATGTTGTAGACATTTCTCTCATAGATCTTACTTCGAGATGATGGCTGATGTAGCATGCCAGAATATTGGGCTCTAACTTGACGTCTACTTACTTCGCTCCTAAGCTTAAATATGTCCATATGCGATCTTACAAATAAGCAAATTTCTTTTATATATAAACAGGGCAACGGTAGTAAACGCAATTTTCTAAACAAAGGCCTGCAGGAAGCCATATAATGTGCATTGCAAATTGCTCTTATACACTTTTTTTGAAGGACAAAAGCTTTTTGTATCGCAACTGAACTACCCCAAATGATTAAGCCGTAATTTAGTGTACTTGCAACATATCCATGATAGGCTGTAACCGCTGCTTCAGGGGATACAGTAGACCTTAATCTACTTAGTGCGAAAACAAAACTCGAAAGTTTCCTACAAATAATGTCAACATGTTTACTCCAGTCCAAATTAATGTCAAATTGTATACCTAAAAATTTAAATGTGTCTACTTCTTGTATTGGGTTGCCAAGGTAATTAATGTCCAATGTCATATGATTTGAGTTCTTTGAATGAAATTGCATAATTTTAGTTTTGCACAGATTGATACTTAAATTATTACGTTTTAACCATTCTATTACATTATTTAAGGCACATTTAGCTGTGTGTTCGATCGTATTCAGATTTTCACCTTCTACTATAATAGTTGCATCATCAGCAAACAATATGCACTTTTCAGATATCGCATTGGGGAGGTCATTTATATACAACAGAAATAACAAGGGTCCCAGTATGCTACCTTGGGGAACTCCATTGCCATTTACCATATAATCCGATTTGGTGCCCCTTTTATGCAAATTATTTCCCTTTGTGTACATCCGTTGTATCTCTACACACTGCTGTCTAAAATTTAAATAGCTTTTTAACCATTCGCACGCTTTTCCTCTAATTCCATATTTTTGTATTTTATTTATTAGGATCGTGTGACTTACCAAGTCAAACGCCTTAGTCATATCTAAGAATATAGCTAATACTTTACCTTTATTATTTATTTTTTCAGTAACGGTTTTTACTAGATCAAAAATAGCTAGTGAAGTAGACTTTCCCTTTTGAAACCCATATTGTTCCATTCGAATTAGTTTATGTTTAGAAAGAAAGTCATTTAATCTAGCAAGCATAACTCTTTCAAAAATCTTAGACATTATAGGAGGAATTGCTATTTGTCTGTAGTTATTAGGGTCATCCTTCCGTCCTTTTTTGAAAATTGGTTTGATGATAGATGTTTTAAGCTGGTCTGGGAAGACTCCCTGCTCGAATGACAAATTTATGATGTATGCAAGTGGCTCACACAGGCTTGCTGCACAGGCCTTTATGACTTTTGTTTGAAGGTCATCATAACCGCTCGCAAAACTATTCTTCAGAGACATAATTATCCGATATACTTCTAGTGGTTCAACGGGGCGGAGATATATAGTATTTAAATTATTTTTAATAGGGCGGGTATCAAAGGCATTTTGTTGATTAATGTCAGTTATATTTATAAAATGTTTATTTAATTCATTACAAATATGCAAGGGGTCTGTAAATTCCAAATCATTAATTAAAATTTTGTCAATGTTATGTACATTTATTTTGTTTAAGACAGTACTTGAAATAGTGTCCCAAGTAGCTTTGCATTTGTTTTTGGCTCTCATAATATATTTATTATTATTTAATTTCTGTGAATTTTCTATGCATTTTCTAAGTATAATATTATATTGTTTGTGCCTTAATTTATTCCCTTTTTTATTAGTTTTATTTAGTTTGTAAGTAAGATATAAACTACGTTTAGTTTTAGCAGATTTCTTGATGCCCTTGCTGAGCCACATTAGCTTACGCGGGCGATTGCTAAGTTTTATTTTAATCCGCGGGAAGCATAAATTGTAAAAAAGACAAACCGTTTCATGGAATAAACCAAATGCAACGTTCGTGTCATTAGATTCATAAATATCTGAAAAACAGAGTGAAGAGATACAATTGCAGAAAATTGTTATATTTTCAAGACTAAGGTCACGCCGATACTCATACCATACAGAATATGCATTAGTTTTTTTGACTGTAAGATGTAAAAATTGTCCCGTATCATGATCGGAGAGACCCAGTTTTACAACTTCTGCTTTAGCGCTCTTTACATTACTAGCTATCTGATCTATACTAGCTTTTCCTTTTGTGACTAGACATGTTTTTTCCCTGTACCCTTAAACAAGCTTTTAAAGCAGTGGAGTGGAATATCCATGTTAAGACAAATCCAACGAGCCCAAACACGACTAGGTTGTGGTGTGTATTTAAGGAGTTCCTATGGACACGTTCCGGCTCCATCATGAGACCCTGGACATCACGTATGACTAAAGATCTTGTTAAGACAAATCCAACGAGCCCAAACACGACTAGGTTGTGGTGTGTATTTAAGGAGTTCCTATGGACACCTTCCGGCTCCATCATGAGACCCTGGACATCACGTATGACTAAAGATATTGTTAAGACAAATCCAACGAGCCCAAACACGACTAGGTTGTGGTGTGTATTTAAGGAGTTCCTATGGACACCTTCCGGCTCCATCATGAGACCCTGGACATCACGTATGACTAAAGATATTGTTAAGACAAATCCAACGAGCCACATACAGTGCCAGTTAAATAAAAGCTTGTAACAAACTAGTCACATCAAAATTTTCTATGGCGGATGTATGGCCCGCGACACATATGACGTTACATGTATCGTCGAACCTCTCTGTCTAACCATCAACTTTGAAGCCTTATAACTTTGTTTCTGAGCAAGATATTTGGAAAATTAATTTTTATGTGTTTATCTGAAACTTGAAATATTTCGATTAATGAATTTAAAAAAAATTGTGCATGTTCCCTATTGTGACTCGCGCCTCGCTAACATGGACCGATTTAATAGGGGATCGGGGATAGGGGATACTGTTTTTTTATTTTATAAATCCAAACTTCTTAGTTTCTGCTATCGAAAACTAAAAGAATTTTTGCTCCATCTTTAAAATTAACCGAATTATAAATGTTTGAAATTCAAGATTAGACAGAGAGGCACATACCCACTTGTGACGTCATTTGTTAGTGACGCCATATAATCTCCATACAAAAAATCGTTTTTGAATGAGACAGACATATTGAAACTTTAAAAAAATCACTGTAAATTAGTTTTTCAACTGATTCTGTTTTTTTCTTCGCGAATTGTCTGCTACTAATCTATATTTTAAAAATAATTCATAAAATATGGTGAACCGATGTCCGATCCCCTATTGTGATCTTAATTTCAGCTGTCTACTCAGTCACGAGTTCCAGATGTACGTCAAGCTGTGGCCCTCGGTTTCTCCTGTGGCGGGGGTCTGGAAGGCTTTGCAGGATTTGACCCTGCATGACGTCCCTTGGTCAAACGGTAAGCCTCACCACAGAAAAAGGATGTTTTTTTTTGCCTTTAAGACATATTTGGGTTGCCATTGTCACGGGGTCTCATTCCTTAGTACGGAAATTTTGTTTTAAATTAGTAATGACATCTAGTGACAACATTGGCACTACGTAGAGTCCAAGCAATCGTTATCATTTGCAGCGCTATCTATCGTTTAATAGTTACATTGTTTGTGACATATCACACATACAGCGACATCTATTATCTAATAGTTGTAATATTTATCAAACTTGGCGCTTGACACAGCGATGTTTTGTTCTTGCATTAAAACATTTTTAATGTTTTTGGATAATAGTAACGATTTTTTAAAAGATTCAAATTATAGCAAACAGAAAACAATAAAATATGTATATTTATAATAAAGGTGCTCTCAAAAATCACTAGATGGCGCATCTATGCAGTGCGCACATACCATTAAATAAACGTTTATTATATTTTAAGTAATAGAGTTTATTTATTAAAACATATTTACATAGGTACTGTTTCTATGACAAACCTTTGTTGCCGATTAAAAGAATGGCAAACCGTGAGTTATAGAAGTCATTAAATTCTGGAAACATTTAGTGACTTTATATAACTAAATTAGTATTCCCTATTCAAATTCTTGATTCTTTTACCCAAAATGTCTATAAAAGTGTGAATTAAATTTTGGTTTTTATTTCATAGTGATGCGCATGAGACTTTTTGGTAGTAAGTACATGTTAGCTAAGAATGTGTCCATCAACACTTTTCTTATTTAAAAAGGATGATGTGTTCCTTTTTAGGGTTCCGTAGTCCGACAAGGAACCCTTATAAGATCGTTCAGTCCGTCTGTCTGTCTGTCCGTCCTAGTCTGTCACAGCACAATATCTTCTACGTTTATGAACCGATTTACATGTAACTTGGTTCGACGATACTTTGGATATAGATCTCAATTTTAAAAATACAAAAAATTTAAATTACCCCTTTTTGAGGGTACCTCCCCATACATGTAAAGTGGGGGTAAATTATTTTTTTTGAGCACACCCCCTTGTGTGGGGTATCGTTGAAATCGTCTTTAAAAATGAAGTTGGGTTTCCGTACAACATTTTTTTATCAGCTTTACCATATGTGAGATATAGCACGCCAAAGTCGTTAACACGGTGTCCCCCCCCTGTAATTTCTAAAGTCTTGGACCTATAAACTTCAAATCACTCACGTAAATAAACTGGCGCGGAAACTCTTAATTAAAATTGTTTCGGGTATCTTGTGATGAATACTTTTGAAATTATAAATAAAATAAAAAAAAAAAACAAAAGAACAGTAACTATAAAGTTTTTATGCGAAACAGCGCGGTGTCAAAAATGACTACGGAACCCTACTTTATGCTTGGTCCGACACGCACTTGGCCGGTTTTTTTTCTTTGTCACGTTTTGGAACGAAGGTGGAGGTGGTGTTTTTAACTTAAAGTTTGATATTTCGAGGGATGTCTTTTTATTTTCTTTTTTCAAGATCTTTACGCACGCGCAGTCTCACCTAGAATCAGCTCTCTTTTTTCTAAGTCAAAACTTATATTCCAAATTCAAATAAATCCAAATGTTTACGGCCAGCAACAGCCAAAGAGGCAAAGAGGTGTAGGTGTGTACATTGTACACATACCTAACACGTTTGGACACGTATTTTTGCTTTTTTTACGTCAAATCATCAATAAATCAATATGCCAAAAAAGCGTATATTATGCCATTTAAAAGCTTCCACATATAAGCAGAAATATTCTAGGTAGAATGTTTAATACAGAGAAGGAAAAGTGCAATACTAATTACATACAAAGCGATACTAATGTGATGCAGCAAAGAAATCTTTGGCAAAATAGGGTTTATAATATTTATTTAATAGTATGTACTTATTAAGCCGTGTGGTGACGGCAGAGTAGAATACATTTGTCACCAACCCCTACTCTTCCCATTGGTGTCGTAAGAGGCGACTTAGGGACTACACATTGAACAGGGAACGAGCAGCAGCGCTCTCTGATACAGTAACCTTTTAATCTGCGATCTCCAACCCGCCTGCCAAGCGTGGAGATTATGGCAAAACCAAACAGGGGAGGAGGCTCATAGTCCAGTAGACTGTAACGGAGCGTTGATGATGATGTTGAAATAATTGATCGTTGCAACTTAAACAATATAAATCTATTAATTTTCTAGTTCTAGTGTAACCGGTATATGTACGATGCAATCTGTCGCACGATTTGTAAGTGCAACATACACTAAAGAGAAGAGAACTTTACTATTTTGATGGTTTCAAAGGAATAGGGGATCGGCCAAATTTTCAGAAAGTGTTTTAAATTATTCTTTATGGATAATAATTATTCCCATAAAAAATAAAATTTAATTTATTTATAGCCTTTTAGGTACTCAAAATAATGTTTTAATATTGTTTGTTTAAAAATCCCGTCAAAACGCCACGTTATGTCATCTGACGGCGCGGGACGTCATTTGTGGTCATACAGTGGTGTACCCGTCATAGCCCGTAGTAGCCGTGCAGTCAGTGATTGCCGACAAATGACGTCACGTACTGTGATTGGTGTTTCAGTACAGATTACAAATATTGTAAATAACAACATTTTATTTCTTCAATTAAAAATATTTAAATGAATTATATTAAATTATTATTGACATACGGAGCCGAGACGTGGAACATGACGGTGAAGCTGGCCCACCGGCTACAAGTCACTCAGCGAGCCGTGGAAAGATCTATGCTTGGTATTTCGCTACGGGATAAAATCCGAAACGAAATCATCCGGCAGATGACCAAGGTGGTGGATATTGTCCAGAAATGTAGCAAGCTGAAGTGTTTGTGGGCTGGCCACGTCTGTCGCAGAACCGACGAGCGTTGGAGCAGACGGGTTCTCGAATGGAGACCGCGTCTCGGGAAACGTAGTGTGGGACGCCCCCCTGCCAGGTGGACTGATGACCTGAGGAAGGTCGCTGGTGGTGGCTGGATGAGGAAAGCGGGTGATCGTGCGCTTTGGCGTGCCCGAGGGGAGGCACACGTCCAGCAGTGGACTGCAATAGGCTGATTGATTGATTGATGAAATTATTATTAGATAAATAATCTTAAAACAGTATATTTATTTTATCTAATTACATTTTAGATTTTAATCTGATTACTGTCCGATCCCCTATTATTTACCCTAATCTTTTTTTTTTTATTTCAGTTACAGACGACGCTGTAAGAAGCACCCTTCAAGAAGTAATATTGGAAACTCCGACAGCTGTCAGGACGATACATCACCCTCAATTTGTGGAGACAGTGACGGACTTATTGCAAGGTAATTTTCATCCTTCATCACTGGGCTGATGTAAGGATGCTAAAGATACCCCACACATCCAAATCTGTTGAGGCATTTGTAAGTTATGGTGGAATAAAGAAACTCACATAGATACATATGTCGCAGGAAGATTTGATAATTCGAATTTTCGCGAAAACCCTAGCTAGGGATATTGCGAAGACACGGATAGTTAGACAATGGTGAAAACATTTCTCAATCTTACTGGGAAAAGGGTTTTTGCAAAAACAGGAGTCGCTCTAGTGACATTGAATATCTTTAACTCTGATTGGCTAGATTTTTGCTTACTGACTAAAACTCGCTCGCTCGCGTGCCTGACATCCTGGGGGTTAAAATAACTACTTACTGGAAACCCCCAACTAACAGACGACGACGTGGCAGACCACGGCGGAGATGGCAGGACGAGCTAAAAAATTTTTCCAAGACCTGGCTTACCGATGCTCTAGACTGAGAAGGGTGGAAAGAAAAGGGAAAGGCCTTTGCCCAGCAGTGGGTCAGCATAGGCTAAGTAAGATGAGATAAGATAAGACTAAAACTTATTCTGATTGGTTCCTACTTTTACCCTGTCGTCAACGTCAACCAATCAGAGGGGGTCATTTTGGGCGCTCCGACCGGCCAATCAGAGTTCTTATTTCATAATAGCTAACGTTTCGTTTCGCAAATATTACGGTATGTCCTTGAATGTTGAGAAAACTAATATTGGTGTAGCGGACCGCTAGTGGTATATGGAATGGAGTATAATAAAAAGCACTGGTGTAATACCAAAACATCTGCACCACATTCTGAAACTTTTAGATCTTCCACCCAAAACATATAGAACGATGCAAAAAGCCGCAATTTTAAACACTTGTCGCATTGTCCGCAAATTTCTATCATGCGACATCGACCTGAATTTATCTGTGGCGACGTCGTCTGGCAACAGTAACGAACAACAGTCGACTTCAACTCCGGTGACCCTTGGCTAATAAGCCCGCGTCACCGGTAATTTTACCCCGTCAAAGGGAGAAAAAGAAATAAATAAAACAAAATAATAATAATAATTTATTTTACAATATAATACTATCGACTAAACATTCCAATAGGGATACAATAAAACATATACCTGAACTAGGTTGATTCCTGTGCTTCAGGCGAAAACAATTGGTCTTAATTAACAATCTCACACACTCACACACACACACACACACACACACACTCACACTCATTCACATGATATACTAACACATCACTCCTTACAATATAATTTTGAGTTTATTTAGGATAGGTTTGAATTCCTTGTACAAATTTATGTTTCACTTGCTGTTCACTACCTTAAGTTACGATAATTGTGAAGTAATGCTAGCGGAAGCGCATCATCAGCTACTATAATACAGGTTCATTCCTAGTATAGTACCTGACTGATGCTCTGACAGAATTTTTAATTACTTACTTGAATAAATTTTTATTATTATTTATTATTATTATTAATCTCACAATTAAAATAAATAATAACAAATTATATAAGTTAGATTCTAAAATTAGTATACTTATAGACAATTAGAGGGCATTATGTAAAAAGTACAAAATACCTATATAAAATTTGATACATAAAACAAAACAATCATTTCAAGACTAACAATAACTTCTCTGTGTCTTCGTAGGACATATTCAAAAGGGCTTCTTGGAGAATTTGTTTACTTTCACCATAGATGCAAGAATAAAAGTCCAACTTAGCATTTAATCTATTGTAAAGTAGTGGTCCTAGGAAAACAAAAAATCTAGTGGAGAAGGCATGTTTTGTGATGGTTTGTGGGCACACAATATCTTTCCGTCTTTTATTAGTGAATTCAGCGCTGAAGGGAAGTGCGGCATGCTGTTTGAGAACTGTGCTTATTATAAATAATTGTCTAACAGTTAGAACCTTACACGATTTATAAAGAAGGTCAGTGGGGTAGAGGAATGGGCGGGATGTAGAAACCTTTAGAATCGCTCTCTGGTCTCTCTCAATGGTAAGCAGTGAAGATTTAGCGGAGCCACCCCATGACGTAATGCAGTAGGATAATATTGATTGAAATAAAGCGGCGTATACTTGTTTAAACGACAGAAATGATGGGGGTAGAGTATCCCGTTTCCCGTCTATCGATATGCCACGGCCTCGCTTGAAACTGTTTCGAGGCAGCTTTTCTTTTGCTGCCTCAAAATGTTGGAATGATTTACCTCCTCCTATTAAAACGATTAAATCGCAATATACATTTAGGCAAAAGTGTAGGCTGTGGTTGCTTGATAAACAAAAAACAGAGAGCAATTGGGTGGCGTAATAATGCAACTGTCGTGGTCGTGATACCCTATGTCTGTATGTGTGTAATGTACGGTGACATATATAAATAGTACAATTATTTTTTGTTTTTTATTTTTTGTTATATTTAAATTAATATAGACTTCAAGACGTATGTCTGGAGCTGAAGGTATTAACTGCGTGGAGCATTTTCCAGTGTAGCGAAGATGGGGAGATTCTGAAAAGCAGCAATCATGCTGAGACTCTTGCCCTTTTATCAGTAATTTGTACTACTTATTTGTTACGTAGCATTACTTGATACTTGTATTGTTGATAAATAAAGCGCTTATTTATTTTATTTTTATTTAATAGTATAGACACATATAACAAAAAACAAAGTGTAAAAATAGCGATCACTACAGTTTATCCAAATATTCAAGGACAGATTTTTGTAAATATCAATCATATTTCATTTTAAATGGTATGGCAGGATTCCATTCATCATCATCATCGTGTGGGTTGTAAGGGACAACCGACCTCACAAACCCTGGTGTCAGTGTTATAGAGATTTTTGTTTTACAGTGTACCCACCGGGAATCGAACCCGGAACCTCCGTAATGAACGGCGAAATCTCGGCCACAGAGGCTGTTATAATAAAATAATTACACAACTATTATTTAAATAGATGAATGCTACAACCCTTATTGTTGTCTTGAGTGGAACCCTGCCATCCCATTTGAAATGAACTATAGAGGCAGGTTTAGACGAATACAATTTTCAAGCGCCAAAGTACATTTTTTAAAGTAATGAACTTTAATAAATTGAAATATTTCAAGTTCCAGATAAATAAACACATAGAAAATATATTTACAAATATCTTGCTCAGAAACAAAGTTACAAGGCTTCGAAGTTGATGGTTAGACAGAGAGGTCCGACGTGACATGTGACGTCATATAAAAATTTTGTTTTCGTAATAGGGACGGATATATTTGTTTAATAATGTTGTAACTAGTTTGTTTTTCGATCAATTTCCATTCTGTTTTGACTGTCAGTATTCTATTTTTTGTATACTTTCAGATGAACTATGAAAAAACTAGATAGATAGATAAATCATTTTTATTTCTAAAATACATATCTACACACACTCAATCTTAAAACAAAAACAGTCATGATATTTGGGCGGGTACACATCAACGGCCCGTTACAGTCCACTGCTGGACTATGAGCCTCCTCCCCTTAAGTGTTTGTTTTTGCCATAATCTCCACGCTTGGCAGGCGGGTTGGAGATCGCAGATTAAAAGGTTACTGTATCAGAGAGCGCTGCTGCCCGTTCCCTGTTCAATGTGTAGTCCCTAAGTCGCCTCTTACGACACCCACGGGAAGAGTAGGGGTTGGTGACTAATGTAGAATACTCTGCCGTCACCACACGGCGGAGGGTACATAATGAAAAAAAAAACAAATGTGCAGATGTGTACTGCAGAAATCAGGTTGTAGCTCAGTATAGATTTTGCTAACGTAAGGCAAACACTGATTTTCAGCTACCTAATATACTTTTACTACACACACATACACACACACACACACACTCACACACTACTACTAGTTTTTTTGTCTTCGTTTAAACCTGCCTTACATCACTACAACTGTTTACAACTTTAGTTATTGATGTCTTGTTCAAGGTTACGACGAATGTCCACCAGAGGGCGTGGATCTGAAGATATTCCACGCCGCGTTGACGTTTCTTAAAGCTGAGTTTGACTTGGCAGAAGCGGCGTCCAAATACGGTTGGAAACGTTGCGAGCAGGTAAAATATAATATAAATAAATAATATGTGGGGACATCTTCACACTCGGCCATCTGATCCCAAATTAAGCAGAGCTTGTACTGTGGGTACCAGACAGCTGATATACATTACTTAAATAGATAAATACATACTTATATAGATAAACAACAACCAGACACAAGGCAAACACAAGTGCTCATCACGCGAATGTTTGCCCTGGGCGGGATTTGAACCCGCGACCCTGTGTGTCGGAGGCAGATACCCTACCACCTGGGCTACGGAGCCGTCATCGATATAAATCGATCATTCTCAATGCAGCCTAATTTCCGAGTGGCTCTGTGAGCTGTGAACTTCGCGAGTAATATTTTTTTCGAAATATGTTTTTTTTTTTATTGAAACTTATCAACTCGGTATATTTTTTTATTCTTTTTAACTGACGACAAAAAAAAGTATATATTTATCGAACCTGCTCACAAAATTTCTCGAGAATCGTTTGAGAAGCGCGGCGTGTAGAGTGGAACTAACAGACAGACATACAAAAGCAATTTGGCCAATTTGAAACGGAGACGCTTCGCTCGCTCGGTCAATGGGGGATTTTCCAACAGCCAATAAAAAAAAAGCACTAAACTTCGGTAGATGGCGTTGACGAATCGTAGATGAATAAATCCGGCGAGTCACCCAGGGCCATAAAAGGATTTAAAAAAAAGAATCCACGAAGTACATCTGGCGCCATCTATCGTCTTAATTAGAACTATTATTTTTATTTTTAAAAGAAAACACGGCTGCGGTAGCGCCGCTGCCTCCCGTCCGGGAGACGCGGGTTCGATCCCCACCATGTACCAATGTGTTTTCGAATTTCGAATTCATATGTACGTTTATTCGACGCTCTTACGGTGAAGGAAAACATCATGATGAAACCTGCACACTCATCGTGATGAAATTCAAAGGTTGCATGTGTAGTTGAGCAACCCGCACTGGGCTAGCGTGGTCGACTAAGGTCTGATCACCCTAATTCAGGGTAGGCTCGAGCCCCTCGGTGAAGACGTATATGAGCTGTTGATGGTTGATTAAACTTTTTTTTTCTAGAACTCTGATCCCGACCAATCGGAGGTGACGCGAACTCTGCTGCAAGAACACGCAGCATCTGCGCGAGTTATCAAAGCTGTGGACATGTGGAGTGACGTCGCTAAACAGACGGACACAGGTTAATAACACATATCTACCGGGGCACGGCGTCTCATTCCTTAGTACGGAAATATTGTTCTAAATTATTGATGTCATCTAGTGACAACATTGGCACTACGTAGAGTCTAAACAATCGTTATTATTTGCAGCGCTATCTATCGTCTAATAGTTATATTGTTTGAGACATATCACACATACAGTGACATCTATTATCTAATAGTTGTAATATAGCCCTTGACATAGCGATGTTTTGTTTTTGCCTTTAAACAATTTTAATGTTTTTTGATAGTAATAACACGAATTTGTGTAGAGTGTAGACCAAAACATTCGCAGGAGACACGCCTTTACGCTGTTTATACTAAATGGCTGCATTTAGTTCCATCTAGTGATAAAAATCAAAAGCGAAATACTCCAGAAAAATCGTCAACTTGGCACTAGATGGCGTATCGGCGCAGTTTTGTAGGTCAGTGCGCACGTAGCGCCATCTAGTGAGCTAATAGACCAAAAATGTTACCCAAATATTGCATGCCTGCAAGCAGACATGGGTGGTCACGAGACAACCTAACCCCGAAGGGTATGGCCATCCCCTTCTAACCTAACGTCGGGGTGCCCCGAACTCCCGCACCCAAGCGGTCAAAACTACTTTTGCCTGATTTTTGCAGTCAAAAGTGGTTTTGACCGGTTATGAGTTTTGACTGTAACACAATATACCGTGAAATTTAACTGGTTGTTTTTCGTTAAATGGAGTGTTCAGTCCATTAAACTGAACAACTTTTCCCAAGGAACATGGGCTGACAAATGAGAAGAATATTGCTTCCCCCATAGTAAATCGATCAGCTGGCCGCGCGGTTTTGTATGAACGGGCCATTTTTTTTGTCGTTTTACAGCCCATGTTCCTTGGGGAAAGTTGTTCAGTTTAATGGACTGAACACTCCATTTAACGAAATACAAACAGTTAAAATTCACGTTGTATTGACGCAGACAGCATTTAGCTTTGATTCTGATCAAAGTTCCCTTGTTTCAGTGTCTCCAAAGAGTTTGCGCGTAGCTTTGCAAATAGCTCAAGTGTTTGTTCCGATGTTGCTTCAACTGCACAGAACTTCCTACGGGCTTCAACTCGCGCATGCGTGCTGCGATGTGGCCAAGCGCGTGCAGGACAAGTGCGTATTCGGACCCTTTTACGTCCCTCGACTACATCCCGCCGTGTAGTGACGGCAGAGTAGAATACATGTGTCAACAACCCCTACTCTTCCCGTGGGTGTCGTAAGAGGCGACTTAGGGACTACACATTGAACAGGGAACGGGCAGCAGCGCTCTCTGATACAGTAACCTTTTAGTCTGCGATCTCCAACCCGCCTGCCAAGCGTGGAGATTATGGCAAAACCAAACACTTAAGGGGAGGAGGCTCATAGTCCAGCAGTGGACTGTAACGGGCCGTTGATTTGATTGATTTGACTTTATATCTTGGGCTGACATAGACAGTCAGATATAGAGACAAGCATTTTATTTATTTATTTTGAAAAGTAAACAATTACTGTACTACATGTTACATTAAAATATGCTATAAATGTTAATTTTATACACAGCCAACATCAACCTGGTTAAAATCTCTCAATTATGATGATACTGAGTCGCTTTTAAATGTTGTATCTTAAAACCCCCACTCACTTTACTTATTCATGGGCTTCCCTGTGTAAGTAAATGTCCATGGGTACATACGCACTCCCCGCTGTCACACACAACACACACACACAAAAAAATCTTTATTTTTCATCGCTTATTTACATAGTTAAACATTTCTGAAGTCTCCTTTTAGACATTAGTATGTCTGTGTTAGGAGACTCCGCTCCTCGTTTAGTATATCACAATGTAAATACACTCATACATACATCACTTAATCTCTCATAAACATGTTTATATTCGGTATTTTAGTGTATTTTTACTTACCTGTCATCCTCCTGGTCCGGTGTTGGAGAGGCTGGCAATCTGTCATACAGCATATCCTAGTAGAGATGCCAGTCTCTCACATAGATCATATTTAACTGTACTTAGATTAATATTCATTTAATTTTTGTCTATGTGAGAGAAGAATAATAAAAAATATTTGTTTTTTTTTTTTATTTTGATCACTATCCACAGGTTAGATAAAAAATAAAAATAGCTTGAGATACATAGCATAAAGAAAAAAGAAATGCCCGCAAAAATATATACAGCATGAAATTTACATCGTTTTGTTCCCGCCGTGTAGCGATAGTACCCGTCAAACTGAACAACTTTTCACGAAAAAAGAATTCCTGTGACAAAAAAATTTTTGGTCTCCATACAAAATGGGTCGGTCGGGAGTCTCACTTTGTATGGAGAGGCCAAAAATTTTTTTGTCGCAGGAAATTTTTTTTTCGTGAAAAGTTGTTCAGTTTGACGGGTACTATTGCTACACGGCGGGAACAAAACGATGTAAATTTCACGGTGTATATTATAATTATACTCACCGCAAAAACTACTAACTAGTGGTTCTGTGAGCTGTAGACCTTGCGAGTCTATCTATATATCTTTTTATATTTATTTATTCTCCACAAACAACCCCGACCCCTTGAAATTTATTTATCTCAAATATTTTTTTATTATTATTTATTGACCGAGCGAGCGAAGCGTCTCTGCTTCAGCTTGGCCAAAATTGCTTTTGTATGTCAATCTGTTTGTTTGTTTGTTTGTTTCACTCTACATGTCGCGATTCTCAACCGATTCTCGTGAAATTTTGTGAGGAGGTTCAATAAATTAATCAATTTTTGTCGTCGAGTCAGTTTTTGGAAATTTAAAAAAATTACGGAGTTATGGTGGTTGCCAGCTTACAAAGTTTACCGCTGAAGCTGTTTTCCTCTACAGGTCACATTGCTCAATTAAAATAAAATATTAAATAAATTTCAAAAGCTCGGGGATCTTTGTGGAGAAAAAATAAAAATAAGTATAAAGAGACATACAGACCAAGGAGATGCTGGATCGAATCCTAACTTTCAGTTCAGTAGTTTTTGCGTGAAAGAGCAACAAACATACATCCATACATATCCATACAACTTTCGCGTTTATAATGTTAGTAAAGATCTATTCGTTCTTCTTCCAGCGTGTCGTTCGTGGTGAACGCGAGTGCGTTGCTTTACCATGCGCGTGCGCACGGGCGAGCTTTACTCGCGCTCGCGCAGCAAGCGGGCGGGCGCGCGGGCCGCGGGTACAGCGAGGCGGGGTTGGTGCTGCTGACGCATTGCGCCGTGAGTCTCTTTTTTTTAACGGTCCGGTTACTAAGACCTCAATCCTTAAACGCGCGATTTTTACGCGATTAAGCCTGTTTTTGGTCCAGAAAAATGGGAAAAGTAAAAAAATTAAATAAAAAAGAAACAAAATTACTTTTTATTTCGGCTTTTTCTTTTATTTTTACTATTTTTTTTAATTAAAAATTTATTTTATTCCGTACACAGTTTATTTGGTATCGATAGGATATTTGTAAGTATTTTTTTATTATTATTATTTAAATTTAGAATTTGATTTCTGTCTTGCAAATTCTAGCTGTCGTAAAAAAAAGAAAAAAAAATGTTTGAATTTTTTTAAAGAAGATTACCAAAGCTAATAAAAACAAAATATTAAAATTAATAAATAATATTAAAGATAATGTTGTTTTTAAACAACAGTACGCGTTTAAGGGTTAAATCAAATCTCATTTTGTGTATATATTACGGCTGATAGCCGAAGTGCGGCTACACCTAGTTTTAGCCGGCTACAACTAGGTGCAACCGGCCGCATGCGGTTAAACTTAGATGTATCGTACTTATCTTCGGTTAGAACTAGGTTTAGCCTTCATCATAGCGGCTAAAACTAGGTGCAGCCGCACAGGTGGATAAACTTAGGTGTATCGTATTTATCATCGGCTAAAACTAGGTGCAGCCGCACAGGTGGATAAACTTAGGTGTATCCTATTTATCATCGGCTAAAACTAGGTGCAGCCGCACAGGTGGATAAACTTAGGTGTATCCTATTTATCATCGGCTAGAACTAGGTGCAGCCGCACAGGTGGATAAACTTAGTTGTATCGTATTTATCATCGGCTAGAACTAGGTGCAGCCGCACACAGGTGGATAATCTTGGTGTATCCTATTTATCATCGGCTAGAACTAGGTGCAGCCGCACACAGGTGGATAAACTTAGGTGTATCCTATTTATCATCGGCTAGAACTAGGTGCAGCGCACACAGATGGATAAACTTAGTTGTATCGTATTTATCATCGGCTAGAACTAGGTGCAGCCGCACACAGGTGGATAATCTTGGTGTATCCTATTTATCATCGGCTAGAACTAGGTGCAGCCGCACACAGGTGAATAAACTTAGGTGTATCCTATTTATCATCGGCTAAAACTAGGTGCAGCCGCACAGGTGGATAAACTTAGGTGTATCCTATTTATCATCGGCTAAAACTAGGTGCAGCCGCACACAGGTGAATAAACTTAGGTGTATCCTATTTATCATCGGCTAAAACTAGGTGCAGCCGCACACAGGTGAATAAACTTAGGTGTATCCTATTTATCATCGGCTAGAACTAGGTGCAGCCGCACACAGGTGGATAAACTTAGGTGTATCCTATTTATCATCGGCTAGAACTAGGTGCAGCCGCACACAGGTGGATAAACTTAGTTGTATCCTATTTATCATCGGCTAGAACTAGGTGCAGCCGCACAGGTGGATAAACTTAGGTGTATCCTATTTATCATCGGCTAGAACTAGGTGCAGCCGCACACAGGTGGATAAACTTAGTTGTATCCTATTTATCATCGGCTAGAACTAGGTGCAGCCGCACACAGGTGGATAAACTTAGGTGTATCCTATTTATCATCGGCTAGAACTAGGTGCAGCCGCACACAGGTGGATAATCTTGGTGTATCCTATTTATCATCGGCTAGAACTAGGTGCAGCCGCACACAGGTGGATAAACTTAGGTGTATCATATTTATCATCGGCTAGAACTAGGTGCAGCCGCACACAGGTGGATAATCTTGGTGTATCCTATTTATCATCGGCTAGAACTAGGTGCAGCCGCACACAGGTGGATAAACTTAGGTGTATCCTATTTATCATCGGCTAGAACTAGGTGCAGCCGCACACAGGTGGATAAACTTAGGTGTATCCTATTTATCATCGGCTAGAACTAAGTGCAGCCGCACACAGGTGGATAAACTTAGTTGTATCCTATTTATCATCGGCTAGAACTAGGTGCAGCCGCACACAGGTGGATAAACTTAGGTGTATCCTATTTATCATCGGCTAGAACTAGGTGCAGCCGCACACAGGTGGATAAACTTAGGTGTATCCTATTTATCATCGGCGAGAACTAGGTGCAGCCGCACACAGGTGGATAAACTTAGTTGTATCCTATTTATCATCGGCTAGAACTAGGTGCAGCCGCACACAGGTGGATAAACTTAGTTGTATCCTATTTATCATCGGCTAGAACTAGGTGCAGCCGCAGACAGGTGGATAATCTTGGTGTATCCTATTTATCATCGGCTAGAACTAGGTGCAGCCGCACACAGGTGAATAAACTTAGGTGTATCCTATTTATCATCGGCTAAAACTAGGTGCAGCCGCACACAGGTGAATAAACTTAGGTGTATCCTATTTATCATCGGCTAAAACTAGGTGCAGCCGCACACAGGTGAATAAACTTAGGTGTATCCTATTTATCATCGGCTAGAACTAGGTGCAGCCGCACACAGGTGGATAAACTTAGGTGTATCCTATTTATCATCGGCTAGAACTAGGTGCAGCCGCACACAGGTGGATAAACTTAGTTGTATCCTATTTATCATCGGCTAGAACTAGGTGCAGCCGCACAGGTGGATAAACTTAGGTGTATCCTATTTATCATCGGCTAGAACTAGGTGCAGCCGCACACAGGTGGATAAACTTAGTTGTATCCTATTTATCATCGGCTAGAACTAGGTGCAGCCGCACACAGGTGGATAAACTTAGGTGTATCCTATTTATCATCGGCTAGAACTAGGTGCAGCCGCACACAGGTGGATAATCTTGGTGTATCCTATTTATCATCGGCTAGAACTAGGTGCAGCCGCACACAGGTGGATAAACTTAGGTGTATCATATTTATCATCGGCTAGAACTAGGTGCAGCCGCACACAGGTGGATAATCTTGGTGTATCCTATTTATCATCGGCTAGAACTAGGTGCAGCCGCACACAGGTGGATAAACTTAGGTGTATCCTATTTATCATCGGCTAGAACTAGGTGCAGCCGCACACAGGTGGATAAACTTAGGTGTATCCTATTTATCATCGGCTAGAACTAAGTGCAGCCGCACACAGGTGGATAAACTTAGTTGTATCCTATTTATCATCGGCTAGAACTAGGTGCAGCCGCACACAGGTGGATAAACTTAGGTGTATCCTATTTATCATCGGCTAGAACTAGGTGCAGCCGCACACAGGTGGATAAACTTAGGTGTATCCTATTTATCATCGGCGAGAACTAGGTGCAGCCGCACACAGGTGGATAAACTTAGTTGTATCCTATTTATCATCGGCTAGAACTAGGTGCAGCCGCACACAGGTGGATAAACTTAGTTGTATCCTATTTATCATCGGCTAGAACTAGGTGCAGCCGCACACAGGTGGATAATCTTGGTGTATCCTATTTATCATTGGCTAGAACTAGGTGCAGCCGCACACAGGTGGATAAACTTAGGTGTATCCTATTTATCATCGGCTAGAACTAGGTGCAACCGCACACAGGTGGATAAACTTAGGTGTATCCTATTTATCACCGGCTAGAACTAGGTGCAGCCGCACACAGGTGGATAAACTTAGGTGTATCCTATTTATCATCGGCTAGAACTAGGTGCAGCCGCACACAGGTGGATAAACTTAGTTGTATCCTATTTATCATCGGCTAGAACTAGGTGCAGCCGCACACAGGTGGATAATCTTGGTGTATCCTATTTATCATCGGCTAGAACTAGGTGCAGCCGCACACAGGTGGATAATCTTGGTGTATCCTATTTATCATCGGCTAGAACTAGGTGCAGCCGCACACAGGTGGATAAACTTAGGTGTATCCTATTTATCATCGGCTAGAACTAGGTGCAGCCGCACACAGGTGGATAAACTTAGTTGTATCCTATTTATCATCGGCTAGAACTAGGTGCAGCCGCACACAGGTGGATAAACTTAGGTGTATCCTATTTATCATCGGCTAGAACTAGGTGCAGCCGCACACAGGTGGATAAACTTAGGTGTATCCTATTTATCATCGGCTAGAACTAGGTGCAGCCGCACACAGGTGGATAAACTTAGGTGTATCCTATTTATCATCGGCTAGAACTAGGTGCAGCCGCACACAGGTGGATAAACTTAGGTGTATCCTATTTATCATCGGCTAGAACTAGGTGCAGCCGCACACAGGTGGATAAACTTAGGTGTATCCTATTTATCATCGGCTAGAACTAGGTGCAGCCGCACACAGGTGAATAAACTTAGGTGTATCCTATTTATCATCGGCTAAAACTAGGTGCAGCCGCACAGGTGGATAAACTTAGGTGTATCCTATTTATCATCGGCTAAAACTAGGTGCAGCCGCACACAGGTGAATAAACTTAGGTGTATCCTATTTATCATCGGCTAAAACTAGGTGCAGCCGCACACAGGTGAATAAACTTAGGTGTATCCTATTTATCATCGGCTAGAACTAGGTGCAGCCGCACACAGGTGGATAAACTTAGGTGTATCCTATTTATCATCGGCTAGAACTAGGTGCAGCCGCACACAGGTGGATAAACTTAGTTGTATCCTATTTATCATCGGCTAGAACTAGGTGCAGCCGCACAGGTGGATAAACTTAGGTGTATCCTATTTATCATCGGCTAGAACTAGGTGCAGCCGCACACAGGTGGATAAACTTAGTTGTATCCTATTTATCATCGGCTAGAACTAGGTGCAGCCGCACACAGGTGGATAAACTTAGGTGTATCCTATTTATCATCGGCTAGAACTAGGTGCAGCCGCACACAGGTGGATAATCTTGGTGTATCCTATTTATCATCGGCTAGAACTAGGTGCAGCCGCACACAGGTGGATAAACTTAGGTGTATCATATTTATCATCGGCTAGAACTAGGTGCAGCCGCACACAGGTGGATAATCTTGGTGTATCCTATTTATCATCGGCTAGAACTAGGTGCAGCCGCACACAGGTGGATAAACTTAGGTGTATCCTATTTATCATCGGCTAGAACTAGGTGCAGCCGCACACAGGTGGATAAACTTAGGTGTATCCTATTTATCATCGGCTAGAACTAAGTGCAGCCGCACACAGGTGGATAAACTTAGTTGTATCCTATTTATCATCGGCTAGAACTAGGTGCAGCCGCACACAGGTGGATAAACTTAGGTGTATCCTATTTATCATCGGCTAGAACTAGGTGCAGCCGCACACAGGTGGATAAACTTAGGTGTATCCTATTTATCATCGGCGAGAACTAGGTGCAGCCGCACACAGGTGGATAAACTTAGTTGTATCCTATTTATCATCGGCTAGAACTAGGTGCAGCCGCACACAGGTGGATAAACTTAGTTGTATCCTATTTATCATCGGCTAGAACTAGGTGCAGCCGCACACAGGTGGATAATCTTGGTGTATCCTATTTATCATTGGCTAGAACTAGGTGCAGCCGCACACAGGTGGATAAACTTAGGTGTATCCTATTTATCATCGGCTAGAACTAGGTGCAACCGCACACAGGTGGATAAACTTAGGTGTATCCTATTTATCACCGGCTAGAACTAGGTGCAGCCGCACACAGGTGGATAAACTTAGGTGTATCCTATTTATCATCGGCTAGAACTAGGTGCAGCCGCACACAGGTGGATAAACTTAGTTGTATCCTATTTATCATCGGCTAGAACTAGGTGCAGCCGCACACAGGTGGATAATCTTGGTGTATCCTATTTATCATCGGCTAGAACTAGGTGCAGCCGCACACAGGTGGATAATCTTGGTGTATCCTATTTATCATCGGCTAGAACTAGGTGCAGCCGCACACAGGTGGATAAACTTAGGTGTATCCTATTTATCATCGGCTAGAACTAGGTGCAGCCGCACACAGGTGGATAAACTTAGTTGTATCCTATTTATCATCGGCTAGAACTAGGTGCAGCCGCACACAGGTGGATAAACTTAGGTGTATCCTATTTATCATCGGCTAGAACTAGGTGCAGCCGCACACAGGTGGATAAACTTAGGTGTATCCTATTTATCATCGGCTAGAACTAGGTGCAGCCGCACACAGGTGGATAAACTTAGTTGTATCCTATTTATCATCGGCTAGAACTAGGTGCAGCCGCACACAGGTGGATAAACTTAGGTGTATCCTATTTATCATCGGCTAGAACTAGGTGCAGCCGCACACAGGTGGATAAACTTAGGTGTATCCTATTTATCATCGGCTAGAACTAGGTGCAGCCGCACACATATGGATAACCGTTGTAATTTTTGTTATAATTTTGCATATTGTAATTTTAAATCTTACTTTTTCTTTTTTTTTTATGTTCTGGCACCTACATGTGGAGACCTGTAAATGGCTTTTTGGTATTACTGTATTTTACTATCAAGTTAACTTTAGCTGTTGGTCTTCCTATTATTAATAAATAAATAATTATTGTATACCCATATAAACAATAATAAAAAGACGAAAAAAATGTACCATTTTTTGAATTTGAATTTAAACTTAGGTGTATCCTATTTATCACCGGCTAGAACTAGGTTTTCAGTTCAGTTAAGCATTTTGGTTTTGTTTTGAGATTCTCAGCTTGCGTTTCCCTATTACCCATTTCCAGATGTACTACCAAAGGATCAAAATGCCAGTAGCCGCAGCTAGGACGCTGCAGTATGTCCAGGCGCGGATCTACCACCAGCGGCTTGTCGACGGGAGCCAGCTCGACTTGGCTTCAGCCTGCTTGTATGAGGCTCAAGCCGTACTCTGCAACCGGACACAACTTGAAGACGTCATCGGTGTACATAGACACTATTTGAACGTTGGCAACCCCGGTAAGTAATCATGTTTCATCATCATCAATAGCGACCTACCCTGAATTAGGGCGATTAGGCCTTAGTCGACCACGCTGGCCCAGTGCGGGTTGGTCGACTTCACACACAACCTTTGAATTTCTTCGCAGGAGTGTGCAGGTTTCATCGCGATGTTTTCCTTCACCGTAAGAGCGTCGAATAAACGTACATGTGAATTAGAAAACACATTGGTACGTGGTGGGGAGTGATAAGAGCGAAGCTGTCAGATTAAGATATTTTTCAGTCGCATGTTTTAAGTGCTCTCTAAAATTGTGCAATCGACGCGTCCGTAAGGTTCAAATTCGGTGTTTGACAGCTCTAATATTATTAGGCTGGGCCATCTCCTGTCCCTTTTCAATCTTTTAAAGGTGAAAAGGACGGACTAACTTAAATTAAAGATTAGAGCGTGACAGCGAGAATCAGCCACAATAATCGGACAATTTTTTTTTTTGTATGAATTCAAACTTTTGCTATCGAACACTAAAATAATTTTTGCTCTATCTTTAAAATTGACCGAGTTATAAAGGTTTGAAATTCAAGATTAGACAGAGAGGCACATACCCACTTGTGACGTCATTTGTTAGTAACGCCATATAATCTCCATACAAAAATCGTTTTTAAAAGAGACAGACATATTGAAACTTCAAAAAATCACTGTATATTCGTTTTTCGACCGATTCTGTTTTTTTCTTCGCGAATCGTCTGCTACCAATCTATATTTTAAAAATAAATCATAAAACATGGTAAATTTAGGAACAGTCCGATCCCCTATTTAAACCTTCAGGTGAATATGCAACTACCTACAAAATAACTAAAATGTAAGGATACCAACAGTGACTTGTATTTTCTTTGTTTCAGAAACAAAATGGTCGACGCGTCGGCTTCGCGCCCTCTGCCTCAGAATGTATATCACTTACACAGGTAAGAGCTAGATGTTTTGTTGAATTTTCAAAGGGGAGCAACCAAGATGGGCTTGGTTTGAACAGCCACACCAAAAAAGATAAAATCACGAAACATTTTGAAATAATATACCAGGAGCTTATTTTATTTATTTATTTTATTTATTAGGTTACCAACAGAGTATACATTAAATACCACATAAACTATAACACAATTGAAAAGCTAAATGCTACTCCAGTTACAGGTAACGACGACATGCACGATGTAAGCAAACAGAAGAAAAACTTATATATATATATTATATACTCATATACAGCACTAAAATCTATGTTGTAATTGCTAATAATTAGAAAAATGAAAATTAAAGTTATATAAATTCAGACAAATATTAATTAGTTAATAATAAACAGGAAAGAACAGCACACTAAAGGTAATTTTTTTTCGATACACCTACGATTAACTGTAATTAAATTAAATTAGAGACTAGCGCATCGTGGAAGTACAAACAATTTAAATGAAACCAAAGAATCAGCGAATATGTCGATGTCTTTAGTTTTACTCAAAGAATTATACTGTCTCAGGTGTTACAAAACTACAAATAAAGCCGAAAGGGTGTGAATCTGCTCGTAAAACTGAACAACTTTCCCCAAAGAACATAGGTCGAAAAACGATTTAAAAATTCGCATTCCCATACAAAATGTAGATGTTCTCCATACAAAATTTACTCGTCTTTTTGTAACACCGTGTATAATGAATTTAGCTGCCTATAAGGTAGTATCAAAATAAATATAAAAAATGTTTTGTGGGACTTTTAATCGATTGATAACGCCAAAACTAATGTTGCCAGATACATTCTGACGAAAGTAATAAGAACTTTTAATTTTTTTATTATTATTTGGTTGTGATAAAGTTGATTCCTACATAATATTATGAATTTCAAACATGTTGATATATTTTCGCATATCCAAATAAATACCGACAGACTTGTAATAAAAAAAGCGTATTATGTGCGGGGCTAATCCGCCGGAGGGGCAAATACGACGTGTCGCTTTAAAGGGCCCCGCAGACGGTCAAACAACATCAACGGCCCGTTACAGTCCACTGCTGGACTAAGAGCCTCCGGTGGACGGTCAAACGGTTTGACTCAAACCTTACGTGTTTGATCAAACCGTTTGAGATCGGTTTGAACGGTTTGTCAAACGGCTCTGCGCAGTCTGATTCTGTACGCTGTCGTAATTACACTTCTGACGCGTCAAACACAACAAAAATATGAAATTGCATCAAACATGCTTCAAACACGTAAATGTTTGACAAACCGTTCAAACCACCTTTGTAAACGAACAAAATGGTTTGAGTCAAACCAAACTTTACATGTTTGAATCAAACCGTTTGACCGTCTCCGGGGCCCTTAACTTCATCATCAGTAATATCGCTATAGTTGGGTTATTATAGGATGGGTTCTGACAGCTTCAAAAATTTTCATACGACGTTAACAACTTTTTTAAATAATATTCAGTTTAAAAACCATAATAGCTAAAATATTAAAAAAAAGTAACTTCACCTCTTATTTTATCATTAAACAGTATGTAATTTTACTTAGTAAATAAATAAATAAACGAAATAATACAAAAAAAAAAAATAAGCGCTTTATTTATCAACAATACATCAAGTATCAAGTAATGCTACGTAAAAAATAACTAGTACAAATTGCTGATAAAAGGGCAAGAGTCTCAGCATGATTGCTGCTTTTCAGAATCTCCCCATCTTCGCTACACTGGAAAATGCTCCACGCAGCTAATCCCTTCAGCTCCAGACATACGTCTTGAAGTCTATATTAAATTAAATAGAACAAAAAATAATTGTACTATATATATATGTCACCGTACATTACACACATACAGACATAGGGTAGCACGACCACGACAGTTGCAATATTACCCCACCCAATTGCTCTCTGTTTTTTGTATTAAAAAGTTTTTAAAATTTTAATCTGTCGGAGCTCATCCTATAGTAACCCAAGTATAGTGACATCTATATTTTTACACAAGCATTAGTAGTTTATTTATAAACTCATAGATGTCACTAGCGATATGCGATGATGAAGTGCGAAACGTCGTATTTGCCCCTCCGGCGGATTGGCCCCGCACCTTGATGAGTTATTTTTATTTTTGCTATTTATTTTTCTTTGCCTAGTCACATGACTAATGATGTCAATGTTTTTTTCATAACATTTATGAGACATTTTTTTTTTGTTAGAAACAAACAGTCTTATAAATCACAAGTTTACAATTTAACTTATATTATGTTTGTAGACCTACAGTTTCCTGTAAAATTTACACAATTATATTTAAAAGTCTCCAAAGGTGGTGAGCGAATTATTATGCTAGGTATGCTGTGTACAGAAGACCACAGGTCAAGCCACACAGAGGGGCATCTTGCATGTTGATGATGACATTTTACGGGCTTACCGCGATATTATTGAGGAGACCCGATATTTCGGCGCTGTTGCAAGCACCATGGCCGCGGGTAGAATATCGCGGTAAGCCCGTAAAATGTCTCATAAATAATGACCGCGAAAGTTTAAAATTATATAATGTTTTTTTTTTGTTTAGTTTATGAAAAAGGCTAAGGGAACTAAGCCCGAATGGTTGCTTGCCAACTTTGACCAACATCACTTTTTAGAATAAAGGCCAAGATCATATTTTCATGGTTATCAGGCCGACTTTGTCCTAACCTAACCTAACTTAGCCTTAACTATTAATTTAACCAAACTAACAAGATAATAGACACTGAAACGATTTTATAACAACACGAAACACGTACACGGCCATTTTTACTCGTTTCCCGCGCAAAAACGCCTGTATCAAAGAAGTTAAATAAAACAATATTTAACTTCTTTAAAAACTCCAACATTTATGTATAATCCTTATTACAGACAACTCAAAACAGTAAATATGATTGTAATATTTGTATGTTCATGTTAAGTCCACGGGTCAAACACTTGACGGCTCCGTAGCCCAGGTGGTAGTGTATCTGCCTCCGACGCACAGGGTCGCGGGTTCGAATCCTGCCCAGGGCAAACATTCGTGTGATAAGCACTTGTGTTTGCTTGTTGTTTATCTATATAAGTATGTAGTTATCTATTTAAGTAATGTATATCAGCTGTCTGGTACCCATAAAATAAAAATAAATAAATAAATAAATCGTTTATTGCGAACCAGACAACAAAAATAATTTTAAGCCCGCCAAACTGCACAGCAATTTGTTGGCGGAGACAACACTCTCTAATTTAGTACAAGCTCTGCTTAGTTTGGGATCAGATGGCCGTGTGTGAAGATGTCCCACGTATTTATTTATTTATTTTCGTTTATACGACCGGGTTCAATAGAGAGAACATGCACAATTTTTTTAAATTCATTAATCGATATATTTCAAGTTCCAAATAAACACACAAAAAATAATTTTCCAAATATCTTGCTCAGAAACAAAGTTATAAGGCTTCAAAGTTGATGGTTAGACAGAGAGGTTCGACGATACATGTGACGTCATAGGTCGTAAGAGCAACAGATATATTTGTTTAATAATGTTGTATCTAGTTTGTTTTTCGATTAATTTCGATTCTGTTTTGACTGTCAGTATTCTATTTTTGTATACTTCGAGATGAACTATGAAAAAAACTAATATTTTTTATGCAATTTCCCTATTTCCGGACTTAGTGTGAGTCATTAAAATTGATCACACGGTTCACTAGAACAGGTTCTTCTAAATCATATAGTCTCAGGGTTACCCATACTGACCCATGGGTTACCCTGTATGTATATCCAAACACATGTGACTTATATAGTAAGTGTTAAGCCGCATGCGGGTAGTTTTGAACTTGTAAACATAATGCGCAACTGACGCTTGTCTGCGCAAGTGATATGCAAGTTGCGCGCGCAGGTGCCACAGCACGTCCTTGTCCTGGTTGGACACTTCTATAAATTAAAGTTTACAATAGGCCTGTGTCGTAAATTTCAAAAATAGCTTATTTCGTTAGTTTAGTACCTGTATTACCCCAAAAAAATAATATTTCATGATAAAAATTATATTTAAAACACATATTTTAAGTTTTAAGAAAATATTTTTAATCTGGCGTAAAAACACAAGAAGGTGTCATGGCGTCGTGAATGACGTCACATAGTGGCAAACGATTGTGTTCACTTGTGCTGTTTGTCGTAAATTTCAAAAATAGCTTATTTCGTTAGTTTAGTACCTGTATTACCCCAAAAAAATAATATTTCATGATAAAAATTATATTTAAAACACATATTTTAAGTTTTAAGAAAATATTTTTAATCTGGCGTAAAAACACAAGAAGGTGTCATGGCGTCGTGAATGACGTCACATAGTGGCAAACGATTGTGTTCACTTGTGCTGTTTGTCGTAAATTTCAAAAATAGCTTATTTCGTTAGTTTAGTACCTGTATTACCCCAAAAAAATAATATTTCATGATAAAAATTATATTTAAAACACATATTTTAAGTTTTAAGAAAATATTTTTAATCTGGCGTAAAAACACAAGAAGGTGTCATGGCGTCGTGAATGACGTCACATAGTGGCAAACGATTGTGTTCACTTGTGCTGTTGTATGAAAAAGTTAACCAAGCGTCAAAACAACAATGGCGGCAAACCACTATGTGACGTAATACGTTCTGATTGACGTTCACAGCGGAGGGGCCAGGGGGGGTATTTATTTGATTTTAATTTGTAAAAATAACAATAATCATTAATTTTTATGTGGAATTATTTTGGTTTTCCCTGTTTAAATATTACAATTTACGTCTAGAAACATTCATCCATTGATTTCATTGTTAGTTGACACAAGCCTATTCAAGTAACTTGTACGCAAGTGTGACGTCATACTTGCATGCAAGCACTTGCACAATGGAAACGCGCCTTTAATTATATTTGTGACTTCACAAAATGTAATCACTATCACACTAATATTATAAATGTGAAAATATACTTGGATGTTGGTTCCGCTTTCACGCCTAAACTACTGCACGGATTTGGATGAAATTTGGAATAAAGATAGTTTGTACCCTGGATTAACACATGGGATATTTTATACCGGGAAAAGTCGTATTCCCATGGGAAAATTTTACATAGTGCGAGAGTAGCCCCTGGCGGACCGCTAGTTTATTTATAATATAAAGATGCGAGTTATACTTTCCCGTTTATAATAACAATGTGGTTTGTAGGGTCGGCGAGTACAGAGTTCGCCGTGAAGCTATCGCTGTGGAGACGCGCGCGCGCCGCCCCGCCGGCCGCGGCGCTCGCGCAGGCCGCCGCGCTGCTCGCGGCGAACCCGGCCGACGCGCACGCCGCCACGGTCAGCCACACACGAGACACAAACGCAACTATAAAAAACATATTTTGACAAAACAACATGTTTGATACGATTTGTTGAAATGAAAGTAATATGCTGATAATTTTTCTTTATTAAAAAGATCCTGGCTGGATAATAAATTATGGAGGCCGTAGAAATAAAAAAAAATATTAAGAAATGAAATCGCCTTAGTGCGTTAAAACGCATTTACAGCGCGGTTTACTCGTAAGTTCAATTTTCGAGCGAGGAGTATTGAAAATGTTATTTAAGCATGATACTTATATTAGAACAAGTAACAGTCATGTATTTGTACGCTTTCTTTGCAGGTAGAATAAATACCATTTTTAGGGTTCCGTAGTCAAAAAGGAACCATTAAAGTTTCGCCATGTCCGTCTGTCCGTCCGCGGCTTAGCTCAGAGACTATTAGTAAAGGCTGTTACTTGGCATGGATATTTATATTTATCACGCCGACAAAGCCGAAGAATAAAATCTTTGACACACACACACACACTCCACGCACACATCATAATTTTAAGTTCAACACAACTATAGTATAGTTATTTTCTCGCTGCAGACTCGGTTGTAAAACTTCTCTTTCCCACTCACGGGCCTAATGGGATGACGCGTCATCAGGCCCGTAAGGCCCGTGAGTGCGAAAGAGAGAAGTTGCCTGCCCCTGCAGTAATGTAAACCTCTTAAAGAATAAACATATTTTATTTTATTTATTTGAAAATGTTTTTAGGGTTCCTCTTGTACACTGGGAGTTATTTTTTTTATTCACGACAACCTCCTAGTGTGTATCGCTGGATAGGTTTTTTAAAAATAATTGAGGTTTACTAAAACCATTTTTCGATGCTAGAGTGTATGTATGTTTCAGAAATATTTGCTTTTAAAGTGCTTAGTTTTGTTAGAGTCGAGTGTTTTACCAGCCAAAACCGTTGTATTTGGAAATGTGAAAAATTTCACTGTAGTATTGTTGATGAATTTTAAAGGAAAACTATCAACATGAAGTAGGCTTTACAGGTTATCGAATAATAGACCAACTTATAAAATGCACTTGTACAAGGTAGAAATTTGGTACTACAAATATCATAGAAAAATATTTTGATGAATGTTAACTGTCTTAAACAGGTACATAAGTGGTATCAAACAACTACGGAACCCTACACTTTGCATACAGTGTTCTAGCAAAATAATCTATTTATAATAATAAGAAACGCGCCTCATAAAAGTCTTAGTAAATAAAAACTTAGCCTATTGTTAGTAAGAACCGGAGCATAAATTATTTTTATACATTATTATTTAAAACGGAAACACTCACGTAAAAATGGAAACTATGTCTTCCAACGTTTCGAGTTGAGGGAGGGAGTGCTCGGCGGGCTCACCTTGCCGTTTCGAGTTGAGGGAGGAAGTGCTCGGCGGGCTCACCTTGCCGTTTCGAGTTGAGGGAGGGAGTGCTCGGCGGGCTCACCTTGCCGTTTCGAGTTGAGGGAGGGAGTGCTCGGCGGGCTCACCTTGCCGTTTCGAGTTGAGGGAGGAAGTGCTCGGCGGGCTCACCTTGCCGTTTCGAGTTGAGGGAGGGAGTGCTCGGCGGGCTCACCTTGCCGTTTCGAGTTGAGGGAGGGAGTGCTCGGCGGGCTCACCTTGCCGTTTCGAGTTGAGGGAGGAAGTGCTCGGCGGGCTCACCTTGCCGTTTCGAGTTGAGGGAGGAAGTGCTCGGCGGGCTTACCTTGCCGTTTCGAGTTGAGGGAGGAAGTGCTCGGCGGGCTCACCTTGCCGTTTCGAGTTGAGGGAGGAAGTGCTCGGCGGGCTCACCTTGCCGTTTCGAGTTGAGGGAGGAAGTGCTCGGCGGGCTCACCTTGCCGTTTCGAGTTGAGGGAGGAAGTGCTCGGCGGGCTCACCTTGCCGTTTCGAGTTGAGGGAGGGAGTGCTCGGCGGGCTCACCTTGCCGTTTCGAGTTGAGGGAGGAAGTGCTCGGCGGGCTCACCTTGCCGTTTCGAGTTGAGGGAGGAAGTGCTCGGCGGGCTCACCTTGCCGTTTCGAGTTGAGGGAGGAAGTGCTCGGCGGGCTCACCTTGCCGTTTCGAGTTGAGGGAGGGAGTGCTCGGCGGGCTCACCTTGCCGTTTCGAGTTGAGGGAGGAAGTGCTCGGCGGGCTCACCTTGCCGTTTCGAGTTGAGGGAGGGAGTGCTCGGCGGGCTCACCTTGCCGTTTCGAGTTGAGGGAGGGAGTGCTCGGCGGGCTCACCTTGCCGTTTCGAGTTGAGGGAGGGAGTGCTCGGCGGGCTCACCTTGCCGTTTCGAGTTGAGGGAGGGAGTGCTCGGCGGGCTCACCTTGCCGTTTCGAGTTGAGGGAGGGAGTGCTCGGCGGGCTCACCTTGCCGTTTCGAGTTGAGGGAGGGAGTGCTCGGCGGGCTCACCTTGCCGTTTCGAGTTGAGGGAGGGAGTGCTCGGCGGGCTCACCTTGCCGTTTCGAGTTGAGGGAGGGAGTGCTCGGCGGGCTCACCTTGCCGTTTCGAGTTTAGGGAGGGAGTGCTCGGCGGGCTCACCTTGCCGTTTCGCCACCGCATAAATAATAACGGAGCAAAGAATAAACGGTACTTACTGTCAAATATACGGCACTCGTGTGACAGGTCACGACAGGCAGGCACATGCGGACAGTCCAGTCTATCTTATTTAGAAGCTTGTGTTTAAGGGTTCTTTAATACTGCCTCCGTTAGCCGAATGGTCGTTATTTCGGGTGTGATTCCCGGTGGGGTGTCAACAAAAAAATCTCTTTGTGAGACTTTCCCCAGTTTTGGTTGGGAGATTGCAAGCTGAAAAGAAAGATGATTCCGTGCTTCGAAAGGCACGTTAAGCCGTTGGTCCCGGCTACTATCCAGTCCTTACGCGAACCTTTGGCGGCTCTATAACACTGACACCAGGGTTTGTGGGGTCGGTTGTCGACCTTACAACCCACACGACGAAGAAGGGTTTTTAATTATATTTTTTTTTGTTACAGGTTAGAGTCGACAGCCGGGTGAAATACATTTTGGGGCTCCAACCGACGTCCGACCAGCCCTGGGCATCCGTTAGCACCGCATCGCAGAAAAAAGTCGCACCCAAAGACTTAGAGACAATGTTGGATGACATGACTTATAAAAAGAACTTGAGTCCCACATTCAATTGTATGGATATTCCAAGGTTTCAACTGCCTTGCTTCTTGGAGCATTACGAAGACTGCCTCTGCCACGCCTGCGCGACACCGTACAGCCTCATCTTGGCTTGCCAAACGGCCAATCTAGAAGCTTCAATATTCTTCAAAGCAAAGCGATACGAAGCCGCCGATCTATATTTCGAAGGCGCCGTCAGATGTCTCCAACTGGCCGAAAGGAAATTAGAATCGTTGAAAAACGAGTCCGAACATTACAACGCCATTTCAAAACAAATGTTGATTGACAAATTCAGGGAAGTGCAAGTCGAGGCGTTGGTTCAGAACGCGTTTTTCGATATTTCGCGGGGTAACTTGAAACAAGCGGACGGGTCCATAGTGAGGGTTCTAGAAATCCTACAAGAACACGGAGACGTTGATATCTATTTAAAGAACGACGTTTTCAATTTAATCACAGCGGCGGCTTACTTAAGAATGTCAACTAGAAATGCAGCCGTGGTAGACTCCGGCTTAGACGTGGACTTGGGTAGTCTCCGCTTATCCCCCGCCAAGCTAACTTCTACGGCAATAACGCCCGTGTCGAAAGCTAAAAACCCACCGAAATTGGAAAGGATCACGGTGAAGGAGGAAGAAATACCGAACACCAAACGAAGAATCATCAAACTGAACCTGGACGACGAATTGGATGAAAAAAAAACCTATGAAACAGCGTCAAAAACAACCCAATTCAAAATCCCTGTTCTCGTCATAAACAAACCTACTCTCGAAGGCGTAACGCCTGTAACATCCAAGAAAAGAACAGGTGTGTTCTGTGAGGCTGCAACACCATTACAGTTCGCTACACCTAAACCGAGTCACTGTGATAGAAGTGTGTTTTTCACACCTTTAGACAACACTACCGACGAGTTTTTCACACCTATGTCGACGCTCAAAACTTACCCGAAACATCGACTAGCGAAGGGCATCGTTAAAAACTTAGAGAACGAATTCTTAACCCCTGAAAGTAAACCAACAAGTTCTACAGATAAAGTAGATAGAACAGACATTTACAAAGAGAACAGGAAGTGTGTCGCGGTAAAACCTAATTCTAAAAAGGCTGAAGAGGTTTCGGTCAAGCCTTTGATGTATAAGAAACATCTGCAACGGGCGACGAGTCCGGGGAAGCTGGAGAGAGATGAGTCGAAGCCCGCCAGGCCCACGCGGCTGAGGAAACCTGGCAAATTGAGCCGAGATGAGTGACCAGAAGTGGGATGTGGGTGACTGCAAGATCCCCGCGGTGGTTTTATCTTTTATAAAGCATGATTTTGTAATCCCTAGCAAAATTTAAATATGATGTTCAGACCATCATAAGCAACAACTTTTCCCAAGGAACATGGGTTGAAAACCCCCAAAAATATTTCGACCTCCCAAGTTAGTAAAGTTGATTGTGTATTTTGTATGAAAAGTATGGTTAACTCTGAAACTAACAACTCAAACAAAGGGGTTCGAGGATATATATCAATGGATATATATCATGATATGTATCCGATATATATCAAATGACGTTTTGTGATATATCAATACAAAAATAGTTTTAATTTTTTTTTATTATTAAGTAAATTTTTGCAGTTTCCTACTGTGTATTTCTACTTCCCACATACATATCCGTAGACCATCAGACAGCGCAGATACAACGAGCCAGCCAGCCAGAACATCAGGCTGGCTGGCACCAAGTTTTCATCGATTTCTCGTAAACGCCTTTATGTGACGCCATGAAACGAACGCTATGACTGTCACAAATTCCGTCACTAAATGCTAGTAAAAGAACCTTGTACGAAAACGCTTTCGTTGTCGAGATGAGGTGCCAGCCAGAAGTTTAATACGTAAGTTCAGGCTGGCTGGCCACGCTTTTAGTTGTTTTTTAGCTAAATGGCTATACGTATCTCAAAAATTCAAACTGGATGCCTGTCACAATTTTAGGTGACGCAGTATTAATAAGCAAGAAATAGTTAGAATCCCTTCTGTTCGGAGATTGAGAGACCATGCGAAAAGCGGTTTTCAAGCTGGCTGGACACGTTTGCGTTCGATTATCTCGGGTTCTCTAGCGTCACATAAACTGAAATAAGCGTGATTAACCGTCACCTAAAATTGTGTATTGACCTACTTAAACGCGGCTCATTTGGAAGAATTGTCCAGCCAGCCTGGGTCACAAAATCTCTAGGCCGGTGCTAGTGGTAGGGCAGCCCATGAAACTGAACAATGTTTGTGATGTGTGTTCCCTTTGCAAATTATTCAATTTCTGCATACTGAAAGTTTCGTTTTGACTACTTTATGATAGTGGCCTCGATTCGGGATGTCATGCTCTAATTCTAATTTTAAAATCCAGCTATCCTTTTCGTTTTTATGACCAATGAAAGAGAGGTGATGGACGAATGATAACTTAAAATAAGAAAACCCAAAACAATTGCAAAAGAGATCTCGTTCACAATCATTATAAAATGGATCGTGTTTCCGTTTTAATTATTATTATAACTAAACCAAAAAATAAACTAAGCATTTTATTTCTTTAATTTTTAAAACTTTCATACGAATTGACTCGATTAGTTTGTATGAAATGTTTTTATTTAGACTTGGAAAAAAACCTTGGAACAAAAGTTGTTCAGTTTCATGGGTGATATATGCCACCCGAGAGATTTGCGTTATTTTGCTAACGTCGTCGTTATATTACAATGGTGTAAACAGAATGGAATAGAATTCTGACAGTTCTCAGGTCGCTTGTCGCAAACTATTTTTCACATGTACATTTCTGTTATCACTATTTAACAAGACAGGCAAATCATAATTTACCACGGACCAAGTAGGAAGAGGACTAGGCTCTATGAACTAGGCCGCGTGATAATTTAGTCGGCCATGACGTCACGGAGGGGGCGGGGCTTAGCTGCCATTACGCTATTTACTTGCGACTAAAACACTTGTCGTCGTGCGGTCAAAAATTATTGAAATTTGAGTAAATAATGCTAAAAATATGAAGTGTTGTGTACCTATGTGTCGAATTGTTCTGAGAGGCAAGGAGAAACAGCTAAAAAGTTATCATTTCACGTGTAAGTAACTTATTTCAGTATTTTCATCCCAACTTTTCTGTAATAATTGATACGAGGAGTAAATTACGCTTTGTGCTACTAGATGGCTAATAAAGATTGGTTAATAAGTAAGTGTAATTGCGACTATGTGAGCTTTAATGTTTATATTTCATTAGATTCTATCATGAAATTTAGAAAACTTATTAATTTATAAACTAGATTTTCTGTTAAACTATTATATTCGTCGAAAAAATCCCCGCGGTCAGATGACGCGAGATCGCCATCTAGCGTGCAGAAAATGTACTAGTAAGGAAAATATGTGGTAGTGTTATAAATTCTCCCGATTTGTCGGGAGGATTGCACGGACCAAGTAAATATCCTAAAATGTCGATATGCTAAGATAAAAGAGGTTCTCAAAATAATCGCAATTATTGGTGTTACTATTATTAGCTTTCCGCCCGCGGCTACGCTCGCGTTGTGTAAGATTTTCCCATGGGAATAAGACTTTCTTCTTTATCCTATGTGTTAATCCAGGGTACCAACTATCTCCATTCCAAACAAACATCTAAACATCCAAATATATTATAAATTTTATAATATTAGTGTGACGCACGCTTTTATTAAGTAAACATGTTAATTATGTAATAACTCGTGCAGTCATACCTATTTGGAATTGTTTACTTTCATCTTCTTAGTTTTTCATCTTAAACATATCTTTTGTTTTTAAGTGTAAAAAGGACAATATTATTATTTCAAAGTGAAATATCCATTTTCATTGAGGTATTAATTTATAATTATAATCTGTGCAAAATCTCCCAACCTTCCCTAAACAGGCAACACTTGCGACAACGGGCCGCATTTAGAGAATGAATTTGTGAGAATATTCGAGAACCAAAAAGACAGCAGTTAAATAAAATTGTTCTATTTATGGGTGATTAAATGAATTAGGTACAGGTTTTAAAAGTAGCTTATTAACGTCTATATACATCCATACATCCAACCAAACAACCATACATCCAAACATACATGCATATTATTAGTAAATAGTAAATTAGTAATATGTCAAAATTATCTTCACATAAATGTCTTGTATTGTAGCCTAAGCAGAGGGTGGAGTTTTATCAACTCTGTTTACGACGGAATACCATTTTTTACGAAGTTTTGGAAGAAAGAAAGAAAGAATTGTCCTTGTTTCTTTATTATTTCTTGTACCTATTAAAATTATTTCTTGTTTTAAAAATGTGTTTGTAATCTGACCCACGCGCTAATTTTTCCAAGTTCATACACGATATAGGTACTTTGATCTAAGACTGAGCGAGAGGACTTACTTATTTTTAAAAATAAAATCTCAGCACGGCCCTGTGTATGTTTTTAACACGTTCCGCCCTCTAGTGGTGAATAGTGTAACTATTGGCAATATGAACGTGACTGTTAATTCTGGTTTTCGCCATTAGGTGGCAAGAGATAAAAAGGCGGAGTCACCCTCCCCGCGTCTCAGACTTCGGCCCCGCGCGATGTCACACTCAATCTGAATGAAAATGTTTATAGCGCCTACCTAGTCCTCTTCCTACTTGGTCCGTGTAATTTACATACAATGCAATTAAAATAAAAATTCCAGTGGCTTGTGCAAATTCTATTTGAATCTTGTATGGTTTACGCTGTGCTTTTTTATCTGTGGCCATACAATACGAAATTAAAGTGAAGTTTGCATGGAAGAATTGTTATTTTAATAGAATTGCTAATATGTTAGATTAAGGGTCGGGCCACACTTATCGACGGCCTTTCGCATTTTGCCTATACAAAACGCGCATAAAGTATGGAAATCCTTTCGCATCGACGCCGCGTACGCGCCCCGACGGCGAAACGCGGTCGACCGTCCGCGGGTATCGACGGCGAACGACGGCGATCGGCGGTGGACGACGGCGATAAGTTGTGCCACAGTGTACAAAATATTTTGTATCCATCAAAATCTTGCCAATCGTTTGTTATTTTCGAGTTGTGATTTTACTAACGTTGAAATACAAGCCTGAACTAAGAAGAGACTACATTATTTCCGGGATCCATCCACCATGTGCGATCCTGCTGGCAACGGTTCTCCGTCAAATATAAAGAGATTAGTTTGTCATTATTTACTAAAATAATCTCAGATATAATATTAATTAAATGTGTGATTGTGTGCTTGTTTTTGGGAAGAGGCCATTACTCTGAGTCAAAACTTCTCACGTTTTCGTATTGTATTTTGTATCCATTAAAATCTTGCCAATCAATTGTTATTTTCGAGTTGTGATTTTACTGACGTTGAAATAAAAGCCTGAACTAAGAAGAGACTACATTATTTCGGGGATCCATCCACCATGTGCGATCTTGCTGGCAACGCTTCTCCATCAAATATAAAGATATATACAGTGACTCGCGAGGTCTACAGCTCACAGAGCCACTAGTATAGAAGACTTGGCCTTGAGCCTTTTAAAAGAAAATAACAAAGAAAATTGGCAACTTCAGATGTATGGCTTACTTACATTATTGTCTTTCACTTAGGGTTATAGAGAAACTTCATCATATTTTATTATGCTAATAATAATGAAGCGTAATCAATATAATTTCAAAATTTACTTAGTGGGGTAACTAACGGAAAATAACAGTTTTTATTCAAGATTATTTAAGTATTTTTATAGGATATAAAGTATTATGACATCATGCCTTAATATAAGTCGTAGACATTGACTGACTATTGCTTGCATAATCTCATCCATCATTATTTTATGTCAAGTATTTAGAATACTGAAAATAAATGTATTTACTTGTGATTTGTTACCCATCATAATTATGATGCACATCAAAGAATTTATCACCCATCGGTTTATGTTCACCAATTCGATAATTTTTACATCAAATAAATTACTTTACTGCAAATAATCAAATTGTTTAACAAAACTAGTACTAGAAATAATTCGAAAATAAACAGGAAACAATACTATATTGTTTCCTCAAATGCGCAACAAAAACACTGAATTACAGAACATATATTATTACATACCTATACTACGTATACCTACTGTATGCAACAATTATTTTAGACTGTGACGGAGCTATACGGTTGCGTACGGCTCCGTAAGCGGCGGATCGGCATAATGCGTACAAGTGTGCTCCTTTTCAAACGGCAAAATGCGAAGGCCGTCGATAAGTGTGGCCCGACCCTAAGAACACCTTTATTTTTTCGGTTCCATGCATTTTTAAAAGCCTTTTTGCATTAGAAATATTAACCAACTGTTAAATATAATGAAGGCTGCATATATCATTGAAAATCTATAATTTACATTGGTGACGATCCACCTCTGTTTAATACTGGGTTTAAGAGGCGGGACTCGGTACATAACTAGCCAATAACATCAATTTACATGGCACTTCAATACCAACATAATTATAACTTACGTCAAAAACCTTGTCTAAAACAGGAGTACCAACCTGACAGACTAAATAGTGCTACCGTGTGGTTTTTATCGATATCGATAGAATGTACAGGGTGGGAATTGAGGCTCCATTTAATAATGTAATTTTTAGTATAGATTAAGACCGAAATCAAATCCTCATTTTATGATTCCAATGTTTGTATTATGGTAATTCAAAATACAAGATGTGAACATAAAATGCGGACCTGATATAAAATGAAAATTTTCTACAAAATTTTTTTTTTAATAAGCACTCTTGCCTTACGCACAAGATACAATTAAAGCCTTACATAATTATCCTTACTAATAATCTAATATTATAAAAGCGAAAGTTTGTTAGTATTTTATGAGATTGAGGTATGTTCTTGTTACACAGTACTTGAGCTTTGAGCTGCTGTCCTGGTACATAGGATTCTGTAAATCACCAAAACAATTAAATAGAATAGTAAGCTTACGAAATAATTAAAACATTTTTAAATGGTAATGCGGCTAAATTAATTTATACTATATTTAGCTGAGCTGGGTGACCGTTTCCTTTTATGAGATTGAGGTATATTCTTGTTACACGCTTTGAGCTGCTGTCCTGGTACATAGGATTCTGTAAATCACCAAAACAACAAAAATAAATTTAAAAACCCCCGAAACAAAAAAAGCAAAACATTAAAAAGTCAAAAATAATACCTATTGTTGAGCCATCAAATTCGATAAAGTAACACCTATATATTTTAATTTTATTATAGAAATTGATGGATGCCGTTGAAATGACGCTATAATGTCGCGTCGAGGTACTGAAGTCAATAAATAATATTATCGATAACTTTATAATCCTAGTACATCACTAGTGTAGTAAAAGATGAAATTTAAGGTAATTTTATTTGTTATGAGCCGGCTTTAGATACACAATATTTATAGATAGATATAAACAATACTTGCTAAAATATCTATACAAACTCTTACCGTGCCTCATCCAAAGGAAATTTCGCCATAAACTTACTTTTTTTCAAATCTGTACGATTGGCTCGGTCTCCACAGATTTCACAGGATATAAACCGCCTTTTCGGTGGCATTTTCATAAACAATATTCACTCAACCCTAAATCACTAATTAGCTGACAAAATCAATTGAAAATCTTCAGAAATTAACTGAAAAGCTCGTCCAAGATATAAACACGCAACAATATGACAGTTGATGGCTGACAGACAAGTGTAAAAGAGAAAGTATAATGTAAGAATGAGATGGCAGTAGCCGCCATTATTTGCCATGCAAATTCCATAGTAAATTTATTTTGTTCGTAGTTGCGTTAGACTGACTGGCTTTGTTATCTATGTATCTACCTAACCTACCTAGGCCGCGTTCCGATTTGCGCTGACATCACTGTGAGTACCCAAAACCGCGTACCGAATCACTGTCATTGGGATTACGGCAGCCATTGTGACGTCACGGATTGCGTCATGACCGCCGCCATCTTCCGCTAACGGCGCCCATGCTCCAGAGCGAAATTCACGTAAGCGTAATGTCAAATTCGACTGACATATTGTTTATTTATTTTTAAAAGTTAAATGTTTAAATGTAAAATTAACGTGTCTTATATTTATTTTGTTGAACAAATTTAAAAACGTTATTCAATTATGAAATGGCGATAAATTACTGAAATATTCTAATCAGTTTTGTAGGTTAGGGTTGCCAGATGTTCGATAGTAAAAGTATCGATATAGGTTATGTATATATTACGATAGTTTTGACTCGGGCACATACATACAATTATTATCCGTATTATCGCGATTTCTGAATCGCTGTCAGTACTTTGAGCCGTAAAATCTGATTCGGAATACACCCCTAGGTTGATAAGCGAGATCTCTCTAGACCGAGTAGGATCTACACATTTTTTGTTTTAGGAGGATAAAAAATAAATGAAAAATCGATTATTTATATTTTAATATTTTTAATTATGAATACATAAGATTATAATTACGTTTTTAAATATTGTAAGCAATATTTATAAAATGTACGAGCATAGTGGTTCGTTTGATAAATTGATTTTGTATGTAGGTGGATATACAATCATAGATCTACCTAATACAGACAAAATCACTTTTAAACACACTAACACGTGTTTTTTATTTACATTAATTTCAAGTAAGCAAATTTTGATATTAAAAACTCGCTCATGTGTTTTTTATTTACATTAATTTCAAGTAAGCAAATTTTGATTTTAAAAACTTGCTCATCCTAAAACGACGTAAGTACACCTTTAGGATTAGGTGGGTCCGTCATGTTAATAATGTTAACGCTTATGAACCTTGAACGATCACTAGGTTGGTTATTTGCAAATATCTCTTATTTTGGTGAATAGTAATCCATCAAAATAACAGATATTTGCAAATAGCATAAAAGTAACTAATTCAAAAATAGAGATGTGTTTAGAAATACCAAATCTCCGAATGGATTTCAATTTAAATGTTGTCAGTTCGTGCGAACTTCACTCAAATTTCGGACTGATGTGTGCATAAAAAAACATAAGTGTAAAAAATTATGCCTTTTGGAAAGTACCTATTGTTTGCAAATACAATATGCAAGATGTAGATACGCCACCAACGCACAAACGCGTGCCGCGAATCGGTCCTAATTGTGACCACTGCAGTCAGTCGAGCTGTGACCGCTGTCTCTTTCACTCTTTCGCTTTGCCTATTTCCTGTCGCACTTATAGCGTGTCTGTGTCGCGGAACAATTTACGTTGTGCGTTCAGAACGTGACGTATCTTTCTAAAAATATCATTGATTGTTTGTATTGAACAACTACATTACATACATAGCAATAAATAAATTACAACTACGCCACAATATTTCATACTACCTATTAGTGGTCATTAATTTACCACCTTTAATTTCATAATGTAGTCTTTTTTTGCTTCCTTTGTATTGATATTAATTTATATAACGCTGACTACTGGCGCTAATGAGTTCCAGTTTTATTCCCCATAAATTTTATCAATACAAAGAAGCGAAAAAAAAAAACGTGAACCTCATTTTTTTGTCTTAAAATAATATATACTCACCGGCACATCTAACCGCCCACCCTTGTATTTCGGGTTAATTTTAAACTAGGCTTATTGTTATACATTACAATTGATTTATTGATAATTTTACGATAAATTAAACACACTTAAATAAACGTAAAATTAATTACTTTTTAAACATCAGCAGTAACTAATAGAATTATAAAGAATCACGAGTATTCCCTGAAACGAAGGGCGGGCGTTTAGTTGTGCCGGTGAGTATAGATACGAGCTACACACATAAGAGGGCCGGCATTGCTCGGCACAGCCGGGCGGTAAAATCTCAATGTAGAAGATACACACACACACACACACACACGTGTGTTCTACATGGGTGGATGTGTGTGTGATAAAAATCGCCCGGCCGTGCCGGTTGGTGCCGACCCGCTAACGTGTGTAGCTACCCTTATATGTTTTTTAAGACATATAAGAAAAATATAAACTACAAAAACTGGCGACCAACGATTTTGTCCAGTTTGCCTACTTAGTCGAAAATTATACTATACCTAATCAACTAAAATCTAAATTTGTAAATAATTCTGAACAGACGGAGTATTGCCACATAAACAGGTTAGCAAAATAGAATATTTGACTGTTCCTGATGAATGTACAGTCAGTCAGCCAGCTGACGAATTAGCTGGACCAAGCTCGAAACCGATGAAGTTTTCTTGGATAATTTTTTTGTTCTTTATCATGAAATTTCGTAATAAAATATAAATAATCACCTGAGAAAATCTCATCGGTTTCGAGCGGGGGGAAGGGGGGCAGCTAATTCGTCAGCCGACTGTACCATATAAAAATAAAGATCAGTAACAGACGATTCGCGAAGGAAACAGAATCGGTCGGAAAACGAATTTTGTGTTTTTTCTTTTACATCAATAAGTCTGTCTCTTTCTAAAACACTTTTATGTATGGAGATTGTATGACGCTACTTGTGACGTCACTAGCCATGAGTCTCTGACTTATCTTGAATTTCAAACTCGGTCAATTTTAAAGATAGAGCAAAAATTATTTTAGTGTTCGATAGCAGAAACTAACAGGTTCCTATTTATAAAATAAAATAAATTGTCATATACCCTATCAATAATAGACTATCAATACAAAATACTATAATATCTAAATATGCACTTTACTACAGTTGGTCCATTTGGAAGAAATAATGTCCGCCCACGGCTACGCTCGCGTTGTTTAAATTTTCCGGTAAGAATAAGGTTTTTAGTACTCTATGTTAATCCAGGTTACAAACTTTCATCTAAATCTGTTAAGGCATGAAAGCGGAACAAACATCTAAACACTACTACTTCTACTAGTGCTACTGCCAGACTTGTATATTTCAGCTATTTTCACAGCATTATGTCCTACGGAATTTTATTGTGGGGTCAAGCTGCTAACATAAATAACATCTTTGTGTTACAGAAGAGGGCGATACGTTCCATATATGAATTGCGTGGTCGCGATTCCCTAAGGGAATTGTTTAAAGAAATTGATATCCTCACGGTATCCTCACAGTACATATTTGAAAACATCTTGTATGTCCGGAAGAATATAATGCTAAGAATTCTGATATACATATAATATAAATACTAGAAATAAAAATAAAATAGCGCACCCAAAGTTTAGACTGTGTAAGGTTAATAATTCATTCATGGGGAACTGTATTCGCTTCTATAATAAAATACCAGATGATATTGTAAATCTGTCCGATAGCCAATTTAAAGCTAAAATTAAAACTATTTTATGTTCTAAGGCCTATTAATTACACGATAAATGATTACTTAGATGATAAAAACGTCTGGTCAACTGTTGTTCCAAATCAACGGAGTAGATTGTAATTATGACTCATGTATGATTCTTTATATATTTAAAAGAAAAGTACAAAAGATACAATTCCTGTGGAGTTTCTTCTGACCGTTCTTCTCCACAGAGGGCGTACACTGGTAGTGAACGTGCCATCCATGATAGCTTTGACGTCGAAAAATGATTTGTAAAAATCTTAATTCGAATAAAAAATTTTGACTTTGACTTTGACTATATTACCACTCTGGTATAAATAGTGATTAGGTCCGTCAAAAAAAAAAAAAAGACTGACATATCAACGCACAGCCCAAACCGCTGGGTCTAGAGATTCCAAATTTGGCACGTAGGTTCCTTAAAAGGTCTGGAGGTGCACTAAGAAAGGATTTATCAAAATTCACCTCCTAAAGGGGTGAAACGGGGGCGCAAAGTTTGGTGGGGTTGAAATGTCTAAATATCAATATGGGTGTCGTTTTTATGGTTTTTGGGGACGTTAATTACGATAATGACATCGTTTTTGAAATCTTATGTAGTAGACATAAATAATTGATAAGGGGTGTGTAGGGTACGTAATGTACGTATAGGGTACGGGTAGGATATATTTAGGAAACGCGAAGCCGCGGGCATTAGCTAGTCTTTCATAAAACTATCCTTTTTTTCAATTTATCTGATTTATTTTTATTTCAATTCCAGTGGCTCACCAAGACCTTGGACAAAAAGACCAAGACGAAGACCAAGACGTAATACCACTAATGGTGAAAAAAGGAGAAAATACATATGTTCGTGGGTTAAAAAGACCCCACTCAAGTGGTAAGATTCTTTTCATAAGTTCTAATAAGTAGAATACTTCTTCTACGCGGCAACAGAGCAACCGGTTGATGTAATTTTTTGTATGTCGAATGGTTCGAACGAAGAGTGACAAATGCTATTTTTTATTGCTACAATATATAAATATTGCTACAAAATAAAATATTAACTATATTTCAGAACCAACAAAGCTAGCACAAGATGTCTATAATGAGCCATCATCGTCACACCCAAAGCCTGCCATGCCATCAGGTAAGTTAGTTAACCGAAATTCATTACCTAATATGCCCAAATCCAGGCAAGATTTTATGGACTATCTACCTACATACTTAGCTCACTCAAACTAATAAAAGCTCACTCGCATTGACTGACTTCATAAACCTACTTTGATAATTATTCAAAATGATTCAAAGTTGCTTGCAAGTTTCCTCACAATTTTTTTCTTTTACCTTAATAATGTCAATTATTTTATAGAATGGTTCGAAGAGTGACATGGTTTTATTGCTATAAAATATCTCTGAGAAAATAAAAGTGACATTAAAACAAAATATGGTTTAGTGAAGTGATCACGAATTTTAATCTAATATTTTAATTTCAGAACCAACAAAGCTAGCACAAGATGTCTATACTAATGAGCCATCATCGTCACACCCAAAGCCTGCCATGCCATCTGGTAAGTTAGATAACCGGAATTCATTACCTAATATGCCCAAATCTAGACAAGATTTTATAGACTATCTACATACTTAGCTCACTCAAGCTAATAAAAGCTCACTCGCATTGACTGACTTCATAAACCTACTTTGAAAATGATTCGAAGTTGCTTACCCGTTTCACGTTTCCTCACAATTTTTTTCTTTTAACTTATTAATGTCTATTATTTTATTTTAATTTCAGAACAAAGCCAACAAAAAGTTGAAAAAGAATCAACCAACCAAGCTACTGCTAACGTGAAAGCACAAGATATGCGAAAATTTAAAAGATGTAATAAATTTGGTAAGTTTCTCTCTCTTTTGACCACTTTTATTAAAATTTCACATCAATATGGAGACTAGTCTAACTGCGGCCTAAGACTCTGCTGTCTGTCCGTCTGTCTGTCTATCCCTCTAATAAAAATAAAATAATATTATTTTTCGCCGTTTTATTGATAATGGTACGGAGTCCGAATCGCACTTGATTTATAAATACTCTGACTGCACTCAGATCGCGCGCGTACTGTAATTGTTTCACATTTGAAAGAATCGTTCTTAGCGCCCTTTATTAGACAAAGAAATTCATACGAACTATTTTTGCTTAGTTACATCTCTATTACAATTAATAAATTTTGTCTGGCAGACTAAAGTCGTCCGGAATATTATCTGAATAACTATTAAGTGATTAACTCTCAACTTTTTTCAGATTTTGATAAACGACATCAAGATCAATTAAAAGAAAAAATAGAGAAATTGAAGAAAAACATTAAATCAACAAAAAAAGAAATACAAATGGCCAAAAAACTGTCTACATCAAAATCATTGTTAAAACTAGTATCCACATTTCCTGATTGTATCAAAACCTTTACAATGATGCAATGCCAATTTTAAAAAAAAAAGCCACGCGGAAGAAGATTTTCACTAGAAGAAAAAATAATGGCACTAACTATTTCCAAGCAAGGACCGAAAGTGTACAAACTTCTTCAAAAAATGTTTGTGTTGCCGTCTAGGAGGTCCATTCAAAAACTGCTTAGTGGATTTACTATTCATCCAGGAATTAATGAAAATATTATGAAAAGTATACAGGAAGCTGTGAAAAAAATGCCTGAAGAAAAGAAAATAGTTAATTTACTATTTGGTTTAAAAAATAATTAAAATAAAATTTTAATGAATATTATTGTTTTTATTACATGAACTTTTTTTTTTTTTTGTACTTTTGTGATTTTGTGTTAATTTTCGCAGTAAATATATCAATATGTAACTACTTCAATGATTTCGTTGCATATTGAAACAAAAACTGCGAAAATTAATACAAAATAACATTAAACTAATAATTTGTAAAAAGAATAGTAACACGAGACATCTAGCGGATTTTTTATGAACTGTATGCACGCCATCTATTGGTGAGATAAGTGCACTTTTTATCAAAGAAATTGAGTTGCCAATCTATACCCGTCTATATAGTGTATCATCTATGATCTGAATGAAAATGTTTATAGCGCTTACCTAGTCCTCTTCCTACTTGGTCCGTGTAATTTACATACAATGCAATTAAAATAAAAATTCCAGTGGCTTGTGCAAATTCTATTTGAATCTTGTATGGTTTACGCTGTGCTTTTTTATCTGTGGCCATACAATACGAAATTAAAGTGAAGTTTGCATGGAAGAATTGTTATTTTAATAGAATTGCTAATATGTTAGATTAAGGGTCGGGCCACACTTATCGACGGCCTTTCGCATTTTGCCTATACAAAACGCGCATAAAGTATGGAAATCCTTTCGCATCGACGCCGCGTACGCGCCCCGACGGCGAAACGCGGTCGACCGTCCGCGGGTATCGACGGCGAACGACGGCGATCGGCGGTGGACGACGGCGATAAGTTGTGCCACAGTGTACAAAATATTTTGTATCCATTAAAATCTTGCCAATCATTTGTTATTTTCGAGTTGTGATTTTACTAACGTTGAAATACAAGCCTGAACTAAGAAGAGACTACATTATTTCCGGGATCCATCCACCATGTGCGATCCTGCTGGCAACGGTTCTCCGTCAAATATAAAGAGATTAGTTTGTCATTATTTACTAAAATAATCTCAGATATAATATTAATTAAATGTGTGATTGTGTGCTTGTTTTTGGGAAGAGGCCATTACTCTGAGTCAAAACTTCTCACGTTTTCGTATTGTATTTTGTATCCATTAAAATCTTGCCAATCAATTGTTATTTTCGAGTTGTGATTTTACTGACGTTGAAATAAAAGCCTGAACTAAGAAGAGACTACATTATTTCGGGGATCCATCCACCATGTGCGATCTTGCTGGCAACGCTTCTCCATCAAATATAAAGATATATACAGTGACTCGCGAGGTCTACAGCTCACAGAGCCACTAGTATAGAAGACTTGGCCTTGAGCCTTTTAAAAGAAAATAACAAAGAAAATTGGCAACTTCAGATGTATGGCTTACTTACATTATTGTCTTTCACTTAGGGTTATAGAGAAACTTCATCATATTTTATTATGCTAATAATAATGAAGCGTAATCAATATAATTTCAAAATTTACTTAGTGGGGTAACTAACGGAAAATAACAGTTTTTATTCAAGATTATTTAAGTATTTTTATAGGATATAAAGTATTATGACATCATGCCTTAATATAAGTCGTAGACATTGACTGACTATTGCTTGCATAATCTCATCCATCATTATTTTATGTCAAGTATTTAGAATACTGAAAATAAATGTATTTACTTGTGATTTGTTACCCATCATAATTATGATGCACATCAAAGAATTTATCACCCATCGGTTTATGTTCACCAATTCGATAATTTTTACATCAAATAAATTACTTTACTGCAAATAATCAAATTGTTTAACAAAACTAGTACTAGAAATAATTCGAAAATAAACAGGAAACAATACTATATTGTTTCCTCAAATGCGCAACAAAAACACTGAATTACAGAACATATATTATTACATACCTATACTACGTATACCTACTGTATGCAACAATTATTTTAGACTGTGACGGAGCTATACGGTTGCGTACGGCTCCGTAAGCGGCGGATCGGCATAATGCGTACAAGTGTGCTCCTTTTCAAACGGCAAAATGCGAAGGCCGTCGATAAGTGTGGCCCGACCCTAAGAACACCTTTATTTTTTCGGTTCCATGCATTTTTAAAAGCCTTTTTGCATTAGAAATATTAACCAACTGTTAAATATAATGAAGGCTGCATATATCATTGAAAATCTATAATTTACATTGGTGACGATCCACCTCTGTTTAATACTGGGTTTAAGAGGCGGGACTCGGTAACTAGCCAATAACATCAATTTACATGGCACTTCAATACCAACATAATTATAACTTACGTCAAAAACCTTGTCTAAAACAGGAGTACCAACCTGACAGACTAAATAGTGCTACCGTGTGGTTTTTATCGATATCGATAGAATGTACAGGGTGGGAATTGAGGCTCCATTTAATAATGTAATTTTTAGTATAGATTAAGACCGAAACCAAATCCTCATTTTATGATTCCAATGTTTGTATTATGGTAATTCAAAATACAAGATGTGAACATAAAATGCGGACCTGATATAAAATGAAAATATTTTTCTACAAAAATTTTTTTTTAATAAGCACTCTTGCCTTACGCACAAGATACAATTAAAGCCTTACATAATTATCCTTACTAATAATCTAATATTATAAAAGCGAAAGTTTGTTAGTATTTTATGAGATTGAGGTATGTTCTTGTTACACAGTACTTGAGCTTTGAGCTGCTGTCCTGGTACAAAGGATGCTGTGAATCACCAAAACAATTAAATAGAATAGTAAGCTTACGAAATAATTAAATCAAATTCCATAGTAAATTTATTTTGTTCGTAGTTGCGTTAGACTGACTGGCTTTGTTATCTATGTATCTACCTAACCTACCTAGGCCGCGTTCCGATTTGCGCTGACATCACTGTGAGTACCCAAAACCGCGTACCGAATCACTGTCATTGGGATTACGGCAGCCATTGTGACGTCACGGATTGCGTCATGACCGCCGCCATCTTCCGCTAACGGCGCCCATGCTCCAGAGCGAAATTCACGTAAGCGTAATGTCAAATTCGACTGACATATTGTTTATTTATTTTTAAAAGTTAAATGTTTAAATGTAAAATTAACGTGTCTTATATTTATTTTGTTGAACAAATTTAAAAACGTTATTCAATTATGAAATGGCGATAAATTACTGAAATATTCTAATCAGTTTTGTAGGTTAGGGTTGCCAGATGTTCGATAGTAAAAGTATCGATATAGGTTATGTATATATTACGATAGTTTTGACTCGGGCACATACATTATTTTATTTTATTTTATTTTATTTATTAGGTTACCAACAGAGTATACATTAAATACCACATAAACTATAACACAAATGAAAAGCTAAATGCTACTCCAGTTACAGGTAACGACGACATGCACGATGTACGCAAACAGAAGAAAAACATATATATATACATTATATATACTCATATACAGCACTAAAATCTATGTTGTAATTGCTAATAATTAGAAAAATGTAAATTAAAGTTATATAAATTCAGACAAATATTAAATTAGTTAATAATAAACAGGAAAGAACAGCACACTAAAGGTAAATTTTTTCGATACACCTACGATCAACTGTAATTAAATTAAATTAAATTAGAGACTAGCGCATCGTGGAAGTACAGACAATTTAAATGAAACCAAAGAATCAGCGAATATGTCGATGTCTTTAGTTTTACTCAAAGAATTATACTGTCTCATTAGCCGATTAAGTGGAGAGAAGAAGCCCAAGTTTGTCCTAGCCATCTTTTCCGAGAAAAGGGAATATTTTCCGGGTCTAGGTAATTGTCGTGGTATCTTAAAGTTTATATTACAAAGAACTCCAAGGGAATCAATGTGACCTCTCACGACTTTCCATAGAAATGTATTATCCAGTAAATGTCTTCTATCCGATAGTGAATCCATTTTAAAGTATTTTAACCTATCCGAATACCTTGGCAATTTTTTTGCCATATGACAGCTGTATGACAAATGCCAAAGAAAACGTTTCTGCAGCCCTTCCAGTCGCTTCACGTAAACATCATAATGAGGGTTCCAAACTACAGAACAGTATTCCAGCCCTGAGCGGACGAGTGCATTGTAAAGAACCACTTTGGTGGACATGCATCTGAAGCCCCTGATGTTACGGAGCAGGAAACCTAAGGTTTTAAATGCTTTGACAACAATATTGTTTATATGCACATTAAAACGGAGCTGAGTATCAAGACAAACGCCTAGATCCCGAATGCTTTGTGAAGTACTCAACGGTTTACCTTTGATGAGATAATTTGTGTGATCTGAATTCTTCATTCTTGTAAAATGAATATGGAAGCACTTCTCAGTATTAAGGTTCATACCGTTTATGTCGCACCACTCTACCAAGCGATTCAAATCGGACTGTAGTCGTTGAGAGTCATTAGGCGAACCAATAACCTTCAGAAGCTTTAAGTCATCAGCAAACATAACTGCCTCTGAATTATGAAAACACTGACCGACGTCGTTGATAAAGATATTAAAAAGGAGTGGTCCCAAATGAGAACCTTGTGGGACTCCTGAAATAGTTGCAAACTTGTCAGATGTATATCCATCAACAACCACGCGAGAAGAGCGATTTTCTAAATACGTAGAACACCATGCTAATGCGTTACCGGCAACACCACATGCGTAAAGCTTTTTAATCAGAAGATTATGAAGTACGTGATCAAAAGCTTTACTAAAATCAGTGTAGATCACATCTACAGATTTTTTCGAATCTATAGAGTGGCAAAGCTTCTCCACAAATGATATAAGGTTTGTGGCCGTGGATCGCGCTTCTGTGAACCCGTGTTGGTTAGAGGATAGTATTTGCTTGAAATGGGCAGTAAATAAAGGACACAGGAGCTTCTCAAACAATTTGGCAAACACTGGTAAAATAGAAATCGGGCGATAGTTCTTTGCATCGTTCACGTCCCCACCTTTGTGCAAGGGGACAACAAGGGATTCCTTCCAGTATGATGGAAAGGTGCCTGTAGATAACGATTTGTTAAAAATTATAGTTAGTGGCAAAGCAAGAGCATCAGCACAACCAACCGCAAACACTGAAGGGATTCCATCGAACCCAGCACCTTTATTTCTATCAAGTCTTTTTAAAGCCCTACGCACATCGCATACCTTGAGATAGATCGTACAGAGTGAGTTGCCCCCAATACTACAGGACTCGCAGTAAGACGAATTGTGTGCTTTGGAAGTGTTGTAGACCGATGAGAAATGCGACGCAAAGAGATTACAAATGTCTGGGCCATTAGTTGCAGTTTTGTCCTCCAATTTCATGTTTGCTGGATAGGTACTCCGGATTCGTTTTTTACACTTAACAAACGACCATATAAGCTTTGGATTTGACCTTAGAGAGCGTTCTAATCTTGTCATGTAGTTGGTGTAACACGAGTCCTGGAGGGAACGACATCTATCTCTTAACATGTTGAAGCTTATTTTGTCCAGAGGGTTATTATGGAAAATTCTCAATTTCCTTCGATATTTCAATTTTTCACGCAAAAGACGAACAAGTTGAGGAGTAAACCAAACAGGATGCTTATGAGAGAGGCGCTTCTTCTTAGGAACACACTTAGATATAATCTCCCTAACATGTTTATAGAAAACAGATACCATCTCGTCAACATTTCTGCAACCCGACATTGTTTGAACCCAATCAATACATCCAATCTCATTAGATATAGACTCGTAGTCTGCCCTAAAGAAACAAAAACGATACTCCTGATCTTTTGGAGTTAATGGAGCGTTTTCAGGAAAAGAAATACTAAATGTAAGAGGCGGGTGTAAGTTATCATTTTTAGAAAGAGAATCAAACGCTGCACGTATGTCAGTTACTGCAACCTGACTGAGAACCAAGTCCAGTATCTTATTCTTACTATTTAATACGTGATTATATTGATTAAGAGTGTTAAGAGCCATGAAGTCAATAAGCATGTTGCCATAAGTACTATTATTAGTATTGGCTAATAAAAAATTCATATTTGAGTTAAAAGACCACTCAATGGAACTAAGATTAAAGTCTCCTACTATCAATAATTCATGAGAGTTAGAGTCTGCGATTCGATTAGTATTGCTGATAAAATGATCCAATATGTGTTTTTGAATTGGAGGAGGCAGATACACACAACAGATCAAAAGAGATTTGGTGGACCCATCTGCAACCGGAAGTTGAACACTGACCCAGACTTCTTCACACTTAGACTCAAGACTATATTTGCGCTGAGAGGTAAGGCGTTTAGAGATAGCAATCAAACAACCACCACCATCTTTGCGACTATGAAAGCCGCTGTCTTCGCGATCCCGTCAGTAGGGGGAAATTGGGGTTTCTGGATCAAGAGTTCTCTGAGAACTATTAGTTTTCAGAAAACAAGAGTTCTCAGAGAATAACAGTTCTCTGAGAACTGAAGTTCTCAGAGAACATGAATTCTCAGAGAACAAAAGTTTTCAGAAAAACACGAGTTCTCTGAGAAAGCTCTCGCTCCAGAACCCCCAATTTCCCCCAATTATTTTTTTAATATTATAATAGTTTTACTATCACATTTTACAATGGTTTTCATTCTGAGATCTCTTGAAAAGTAGTGAAATAATTGGATTGTTCGAAACCACATTTTGTATTGCACTCGTAGGTCATCTGCAGCCAGTCGATTATTCAATCCACCTCAGTAGAGTATGATTGAAGAGGAGCGCAATCAATGCCTAAGTTAGCAGTAACCCATACTTTTTTTTTTATCTTTCAACTGTTGTTATAACAAAAATTACAGATCTGCATACAGCCTGTTACAATTTGCCTACCCAGTGGTCAGAATACTTCTAACATTGATTTCAATTCCAGGTATTTCATTGATTTATAATAAAAGTCAAATATTTTATTTATGTAGTTACAATAATTTATTCTTGATACACCATTTTTTCAAGCAAGTTACATTTTTCAAAGCACACATAGTTGGATGATAAATACATTTATAAATATCACTAGCTGAACGATACTCTTCATATAAACTTAACAAAGTAGGACAGTTCTTATCTTCTAGGTTAATAACATTATCCGTTAAAAAAATATCTTTTATCCACTTCAGTTTTTCCAGACCCTTACAATAAATAGTTTTGTCAATCAAAAATTCATCAACATACATGGACAACTTGTCGTACGGTATGAAACCATCGTTCCAATACATTTTTCTATTCCTCTGAATCCAGTTTACTTGTTTTCTCTCAAAGATTGAAAGATTATAAAATGGACAAGGAGGTTGAAGCAACAGAACTTGCAGTTGATCATTGCATAAAATTGCAATTTCTTTGAGTATAAACTTATTATCATCGGTTTTAAACCCTTGTACATCCACAATGGCTATATCAGATTTCATGATAGTTTTCGTACTAAATTACTTAGAGGTTTGTATTCAATCAAACGATCGTTTATAATTAAGCAATAAGCACTGGTATTATCAGGGATGTCCTTCAAACTTTCTATTTCCAAGCGAACATCAACAGGTCCAGTTTTCAAATTCTCGTTTTGTCTTGAACAATCTATTACAAACAAAGGCGCCTTTTCTTTGAACTTCTGAAGATCAAGCAGCGGATCGGTAGGAAGGTTGTAGAACGACTGACGGAATTTAGCATACATATCGTATAATATACCGTATTTGTTTTCGTTAAACTTTATGTTAAGAGAATCGTATGGGTAGTAGAATGAATTTAAATATAATGTGACATTTGTTATATTACAATGATCGAATGCTGAAGGATCTTCTTTATTTTTATTTTTTTTGTTCGTTTGTAATCCAAAAATAACATATCTTGGTTTCTCTAATTGCGATGTAGTTTTTACAGACCACGAATGGTTCGTAGTTTTAGGTAACAGTGGATATTCATAGAGATCCCAGTTTCGAAAAGCAATTTGAATAGGTTTATCTTTTTCCAAGTGTTTTATTAAGACAAGTTTTTGTGCATCTGATACTTTAACATGTGGCATGCGCCATTGAACCTTATCAATATGCAATTGTACAACATCTTCTTCGTCAGTTATAATACTGTTTAAATTTGTATTACTCCTGTTAAGTATAAGTTCATGTTTGCAGTTTATTATTATTTTTCGATAATCTTCTGCAAAACCTAATAATTTGTTTAGTGGTAACAAAACGCTAAATCCACCCTGTTGCTTTTTAAACCCATCTATCTTCCAACCCCACATTTCTGCAGCTTTGCTTTCTCCAGTGTTCATAGAAACTAAAGCTTTCATCGTTGTGGTGATTCCTGCATTTCTGATGCGATCTATTTCAATACCATTCATTTCATATCTGATATCTTGGAAAAGAAATGCAAAGGCATTGTTTATAAAATCACATTCTTTTTTCTTTCTTGCGCCTGTAACGCTATCTTTCACAGTAATATTAAAGTTTCCTTCGATATATACTGAACTAGCGGAAGGCAACACATAAATGTCTTGTTGATGAATAGGTATTCGTATCTCATCATTTTCATTATAACTAGTATTGTAGGGGTTATATGTATGGACTTCATAACTTTCGATAGAATTATCAAATTGTGGATGATCGGATATTTGAAGAATGCTCATATTTTGAATCCTAGAGCTTTAAGAAACTCTCTATTACTTTTGGAAATTTTAACAGATTTTTCACGTCTTTGCCTCGGAACGTCACGTTTAATAATGGTTCTCTGACGAGTTTGACTTTGTATTTTATCACTAACACCATTATGATTAAACACTAGCATTTTATTTTGCGTAAATGAAGGCACAGTTGGATGTTTTCGTTCTCAAAATTAATAAAATTTCCTTTCAAATCCAATATTTTTACTGTAACTGATGATATTAGTTTCTTTTTCAATGGAAAGTAGATGATATTTTTTGGCACTTCTACAATTTGATGTCCAGGTGGAGTATTAAGCACAAACTCATGTATCACATGCGTAGGTGAACCGTTTGTGAAAGAACCTTGTACTAAGTCACAATCTATCTGTATGACGGACACTGGAATAATGCTGACAGGCAAGTCAGATTCATGCCATTTATTTGATTCCAACATCGATTTTGAAAATCCTAGTAAGGGACCCAAACTATTATTCACACCAAAATTAATTGGTTCGGTACAAAACAAAGCACATTTCATAGTATTTACGTTGGGTTTAATTTTAATTTCACACTCTTTTAATTCTTTTTTTAGATATTCAAATATGTCTAATAAATCATATGTACCACAAGGAATCTTTATTTCTGTTTGTTTTTTCCCATAAACAAAAACATTATTACTCTTATTTATATTTGGTATTGAATTAAATGTAGAAAAATATAATAAGCCACACTCATAGGTATTATCTAATATTAAATGGGGATTGAAGTTGCAATCGAGAACAGATTTGTTACCTGTGATGGTTAGTGTAATAGACATTGTAACAAACTGATATATTTTCTATCGGAAAGCTTTATTTATTCTGATTCCAAAATGATTTTAAAAAATGTATACACAAGTGACCACATATATATGGATGACTGTTTTGTTCGTTATTGTAGTTATACAAAACATTAAATCCCACGTATCGAAGAAATTCTTCAGGCGGTTTCAAATTACCATAACTATCAAAATATTCTACATAGTTATTTGACTTAACATAGGCTACCCAATGCGTACCAGGATTTTCAGAACTATCAAGATTAATGATGCCACATTCTTTTTTAAAAGGATGTTCTGGAAGCGTGTCTCTCATGAATACTCCTCTAAAGTATGGTATGTTCCTGCAGTACTTTAGTATGTCAATATTAGTAAGCGCTCGTTTGGGTAGCCTGCGAATTAGTTTTTTTTATTTTTTGTATAGATTCCTAAACCTTTCCCATGTTCTTTGAGATATAATCCATTTCCAATACAAAACTCCTCCATTTTTTTATTGTGTCTTTTAAGTTCCTGTAAGCGCTGTTTTGCAGATTTGATTGCATTTACTGCTCTAGCTATTCCAGCTGCTCCTCCTGCAATACCTCCCGCAGCAGATAAACCAGCAAATATTGGTATCAAGGGCAAAAGCCCACCGACTTTGGGAACAGGTATTACGCGAGGTAAATCTACAGATTTTTCAGAATCAGAGGATATTTCTTTAGCAACAGCAATAGCTAAATCGATGGCTGCCTGTTTGCATTTCGGTTTAAATTTTTTCAAATGGTTCTTTGTAATAGAGACAATATTTTTAAATGTTTTCTTTATGCCTTTCCCAGTCTTGACTTTTCCTTCTTTTATTTTATTTTTATGCTTTTGAGTGAAGTTTTTTTTAACGTCTCTTTTCATTTTTATTTACTTTATTTATTTTTAAAACACGTTGTCTTTCAGTGGACAAACAAACTGACAATGAAAACAAACATGGATATTCATTACTTATAAAACATTCGAATTGTCGATCCATGAGTTTTCTTTGGAAGGTAAACCTAACCATTTCACAAACAATTTATTTCCTTTTCTTTTTATTACTTTTTCCACAAGGTAAATATTTGGGTGCTTAGTTTTTTGTAACTCTTCTGAGTAAAATGAACCCAGTATAGGACGATGATGCGCATCTTTTATAAGATATGTTATAGGGTTTGTGTTTTGTACTCTTGCAATTGAAAAAATTTCGGTAGACCAATTTGGAGTATATCCTTTTTCGAAAATGCCTTTAAACTTACTAATACGAACAAAGTCTCCAATTTTTAATTTAGACTGTTTACAATTTTTCACCGGTTCTGACCACATTTTTTTATAATTATTTAAAATTAGCGTTTTATTTTTATTATTGATCTGATTAGGTTTTAATCCAATAGTTCTATGTTTAGTGTTGTTATATGTTTTCGTTAATGTTGAAAGTACGTTGTCTTTCCATTTGTAGTTTCCTCTCAAACTAAAATGTCTATATAATTTACTTTTTAAGGTTCTAATAAACCTTTCTATTATAGATGCTTTTTTTGTCGAATATGTGGAATAATGGTTAATTTTATTCCGCTCTAACAATGATTTCATCTGTTTGTTATAGAATTCTGTTCCTAAATCAGTTTGCAAATTCTTTGGTATACGCCCTTTATGAAATAAATCTTGAAAAGCATTACATATACATTCCTGAGTTTTTCGTTTTAACGGATATGTCCAAGCGTATTTTGAAAACGTATCAATGACTGTTAGTATATAATTATAATTAGAATTTTCTTTGGAAACTGATTGCATGTCAATAAGATCGGCTTGCCATAAATCATCTATATCTTTCATTATAACATATCTTCGAGGATAATTTCTTCTTGCTTGTTTATGTATTTCATTTACAACGGTGTGTTTACTCATTTTTTCTTAATTTTTTGTGTTATTAAATCAATATTTTTTTCAAAACCATTTATATCTGTACCGAACTGAGTTAAAGTTTGTTGAATTGATTTTAGCTTCTGAAATATATTTTCAATAGCTTTGTCAACATATTGCTTAGAAACACAATCGTCAGCATCAACAGGCTTTCCTATATTTTTTAAAATTTTCCGTCTTGCACTTAAATTACCATCATCTAACACGACAATAGCTGTTGGAACTGGTGTCAAAGAAAGATGTTTTTGTTTTTTATACGGATGAACACCAAACTTATCGACATTCATGGTTAAAAAACAACGAAAGACTGAATTCAGAAATCACTCGTCATTCTATTTATTCTTTGATAATTCCAGCTTCCTTCAATTCTTCAATGATAGAAATAATTTCATTATCATGACTAGTGTTGCCTGCACTCTTTGATGCAATCAAAACTTTAAGTCTTTCAATTAACTCATTTGGATCATCCCAATATACTAAATCAATATTTGATTTATATTGTTTCAAAGTCGGCAATTCACCACCTTTTTTAATATTTACTGGGTCAGATCCAAAGAAAAGAGGCTTTACGATTTTCATGTATTTCATACCAGAGTTTCCTTGAATTTGACCTGTTGGATGGAATCCTCTTTTATGCGCGTTTGTATTCACAAGAATATCTTTGTAAACTAGTTTATCTTTCTCGTCTATCATTTCTACATTCGGTTTGCTTTGAAATAATAATTCTTTTAGTCCAGGCGTCAGTTCATAAGAATTATTACCAATAGTAATCATAGAAAGATTAGAAGAGTTATCTTCAGTTTTTAAAGATATCGGTTGGTCACCAATCATTAATTTACTACATTCATTTCGCACACCGAATGCTATATTTATTGTTTTGAAATCAAGATGTTCACCATCATTAACAGGAGTTTTCACATTTTCGTTATATCTAATTGATTCAGGAGTTCTGAGTATATTTTTTTCATTATTGTTCAGCATCTCATCCTTGTTGGAAGATTTTTCGCTTTCACAGGAAAAAAAATTATCAAAACTTGTATTCAATGTTTCTTGTACGTTTTTATTATCATCGTGTATATTTTTTCGCGAAGCTATAGCTTCTAATGGATCAGTTATTGGTTTAAATATTTTTCGACGTTTGGTATCTAATTCATGCTCCTCCTCTTGCATTTCTCTTATTTTCTTTTTTATGCTTTTCACCGATTTTACTAATTGCTCTTTTATTTCTGACTCCATAATTAAGATACACTAGTTTATAGTTATAAAGTTAGAGTGAAAATGAAAAACACAATTGCAGTAGTCGGTATAAATATGTATAATATTTATAAAAATAATTAAAAAAAAATAAACTCGTCAAATAACTTTCTATATCTTCCATTATTTAAATCACAATCTTTATTAATAATCAAGCATGCGTGAATATCTTTCAGTACTTCACAACACAGTTTTTTAAAATCTGACCAACTCATATCAGAATTAACATGTTCAACATAGATGTGCTTTAAATTGACATCATCTTGTTTAAATATTATCAAAAAATTAACATTATCTCGTATCAATTGCTTTGGTATTTTAGAATACGTTTGAGACAAATAAAAGCAATCAATTTGTTTATGTCGTCCCATTGAAAAATAGTTTCTTATGTTTACTTGATTTTCACATATAACATCATCAAAAATAAATACAGAATTACACATAGCTTTGCTAGGACTAATGACATCCTTTTCATCTTGAAACGTGTACAGATTTACGCTGGGAACTCTTTTAAGCACTTCTTTTAAGAATCGATATTTTGGTTGAAATGCAGTCTTTGAATAAAGATAAACGTTTTTGAATTTCAATCCATTTTCGTGTAGTAACATGCTTAACATAATATTAGTTTTTCCACAGTTAGATGGTCCACATATTATACATCGGATAGAGTTAGGTAGCAAAACACTATGTCGACTGACTTGTGAACGTTTTTCGCAGTTTATATTATTAATATTTAAAGACACAGGTTGTTTTATCAACTTCATCATGTTAACTGATAATTAATTAAATATGGGTACTATTTATAAGTATATTCATGCTAGATCAGTTTCTTATTAACTTTAAATATTTTTTCATGAATAATGAGAGAAATAAGTAAATAAGTAAACAAGTGTGTATTTTATATATATTTTATTAAACCCAAGTAATATGAATGTAATTATTTATTTTAGGAAATAAACACCTTATGAAATAAATAACAAACACAATTAATTATGTTTAGAATGTACAATGTTTAAAATTAATTGGTATATAATGACTTATGACATCCATACAAATCATTTCATCGCTTTTCGTTTTATTTCATTTTATTACATTTTATTTTATTTCAGTTCGCTTCATTTTATTTTTTATTTCCTTTTTGCTACTAAAATATACCATCACAATGACCCCAGGGGATAGTATGAATCTGATCTGGAAGTATTTGTACTTTATCATCACATCTATTCAAAACCTGTTTATTTACTTGTTGAGAATACAACACATGTTTGATAGATTTTATCATATTCATTTTACATTTTAGAGTTCTATCATTAATCAATGTTTCATAATAATCGCTAAGTTTAAGACGTTTAGTTACACACTTTGATATACCTTTAGCTTTTTTAATTTCTTCGTTCACGCTTTTTATACAGTATAACTTAGCCCGTAAGCCAGTGAACTCTGTTATTACATCACCTCCCATTTCATCTTTGAATAGTCCAGGAATCTTAGCATTTAATTTAGGCATACAATAAGGGTTATTTGTTGCGAAATTACTTGTATCAAAATTGTCAATTTCATAGAACATGTCACTGTAAAAATCTGCAGTATTGATTAAATAAAGTAAACTATCAGTATCTGTATAGCATAATTGAACATTGTTTTTATATTTCCTTTGGACGAAATTATAATGAAACTGATATAAATGTTGTTTAGCCAGTTCTAAAACCGTGAAACCAATGTATATTGGTCGGTCCAAAATTATTTTTTCATGATTTAACTGTATAGCAACTAAATTCTCAGAAAATATTGTAACATTTTTTAAATTTGGCTTAGCAATAAGTTTTTCAGCCTCGAGAAATTTGTTTGTAACATTATGATCATCCTTCCAACATGTGACTAATTTAACATCAACTTGCTTACGTCTATTTTCGATTGTTTTACCGAATATAGAATTATTCAAAAGCTTGAAAAAGTCTTTTTCAAAAGCTGTTTTTGCTGTCTGGCGGAGTTGCGTATTTAGATTAATATATTTTTTCAGATAATCTTCTTGTTTGAAGCTAAGTATACGATGTATTTTTTTTAAAATAAGACCATTTCTCAAGCATTCTTTTAAGTGAACATAGTGTATTACGTAGTTATATTTATCATAAAGATTTGCTATTAACTTATAAGTTTTTCCTCCTGGTGGCACAAACTTTTCAGCAGCAAACGGTAAATCTCTATGATTATTATGTAAGTGATCTGGATATTGTAAGTCTACTTCTAAAATATATCCATAATCATGATCGTCTGGAATATTCATCACATCGAAATCATTTATATAGTTGCAATGTGATATCAATTTGAAATCAGAAATAGGCAACATTTTTGTCATAGCATAACCATACAAGTTGTTGCAGTCGAGATATACTAAATAACTAGATGGTTGATTAATATCAAAACTTGGTAAATATTTGTTATTCGCCTTTGCATGACGTAATGTACACTGAGCCAATCCTCCACGAATCCCTTTTTCAAGTAATTCATATATTTCCAAATTATTTATCAACTCTAATTCAACTCCTGTATAAAGAAGCATTGCATCCCAACTTAAACTGGGAGAAGTAACATAATAAGCAGGATCAAGTTTATAGTAATATAAACATGTATTTCTAAAGTTTTCAAATACATCACACAATAATAATACATCACATTTTAAATATAAGTCTGTATATTCACCGAGTGTTTTAATATTGAAAGCTTTCCATACAGTTTGAGCATGTTTATATTCATCACAATTTATATGTTCCATGCTTAACGTATTGTAAAAATAAGATTGTGGTGGTAATTTGGTTTCATAATATTTTGACCATGAATCCATATAATCGTATGGATAAATGCCTTTCTTTTGTAATAGTTTTATTTTCTCGTTTTCTCTAAACTCACGTGACATATTTACAAAATCCGATTCTGATAAACTTTTGCTTAATTTGTCCAGACTTGAACCCAAAAATTGATAAGAATCTATAAATTTAATCTGTATGGGACGAGAACCTATTTTTGTTTTAATTTCTTTAGTTATTGTGAGGTATTTTTCTTTGGTTTTTGGTATTATTTTTATCGCGCCTTCACATTTTGATAATTGATTAATAAAAATATGTGAGTCATAACCAGATAAATTATGAAAAACAACAGGTATGAATGGACACACTTTGTAAATCAAATTACAATGAGAGTGCGCAGCTCCTCTGTATTCACCTGTAATATGATCATGATCTCGGACTTTGTCATCGAATAATAAATGGTTACATATATGGCAACTCGTGGCGCTTTGATATTGTTTATTTTGTTCAGCTGATAAAGGGTTCATTGGTCTTTTATTTGATAACACATTATGAATGAGTTTAATATCTTCTATCAAAGAATCAATAAAAGTTTCAACACAATCTGAACCTCTATATGTGACATACTTGTTTAAACGAGGATTGTAGGAGCAACATATATAATACCCAAAACATGAAGGTTCATGGAGTTTTACTTTCTCTGTATTTTTAGGATTACAGTCTGTATAATTTGTCAAAAGACTTTCAAAGTCAGCATATATAATAAAATTGATTTTCTGTTTTCTTTCATAATTTTTAAACTTCAGCATAGTGTTTTTTTCAGGTAATATGCTTAGTACATTAGAGCATTTATGGGATATGTATTTCTTTTTAGCGCTAAAAAATTGCAAGCATGCATCACAAAAATAAACTTTACCCTTATGACCAGTAAATTGACGTCGCACTAGGCACACGAGATCTTTGATTAAACAGTAATGACCTTTATTATTTTTCTCGATGTATAATAAATTAACATGATGAGCTTTTTTCATATCGGTCTTATATAGAGGTCCAGTCACAATGCATTTTTTATTTAAACCATAAATATTAATGCTTATATTTGGATTATTTCTTTCAAAATGTTTAATATCATTCTGAGATGGTGGAAATGTCATACCATCTACGTTCAAAACAGATGAATAATGTGGATAAGAATTCGTTCGGCATACATTCTGCTTAGCAGGATGCAAAGCAGCCACGATACTCCATAAGAAACAATGATTATCTCTATTTTTTATGTTTAAGCAACTTTTTAATTTCTTCATAGGTACTGGCAAATCGATGTAACTTCCACCTCTCATAGGAGTATATTTATTTATATTGATTTCGAGATGACTTACAGATATAAAAGTCCAACCAGACTCGCAATGCTCGAATTCTGTTAATTTTTCTATAAAATTATTACTCACGTTTGTCAATAATTCATTCAAATCGGAGTTTTTGTAAACAGTTGTATATTTCGTGTTAAACGATTTTAATTGTTGATCTTCTGATTTCGGTAATAAAAAGTAAGCAAATAATTCAAAGTTTATCTTTATACAATCATATTTTTTCAGTGATAAATTAATAATTTTTTTCAAATCATTCTGGTTGTCACTCAGGAATTTCTCAGATAAGAGATATTCTTTTTCCTGTTCGACATTAAGACGATATGTTACTATTCTATTTCGGAATGCAGTAGCAATTATATCAATATTCTTAAATTCTGTTTTCAATATACAGTTCGATTTATGCAAATTGGTTCTTTTATGATATCTGTATTCATTTCGAGACATTTTCATTTTACATTTTTCACATTCCATTATTTCATTTTTTGATCTCGAAGAAATAGGTGGTGAAACTGAAATAAAAAAAAGACAATAATAAAATATGTTTTCATATAATATCAAGAAGTTGCAATAAATCTTTATACAAGGTATATATTTCTACATTATTATTATGGTTTTATAAATCGATATATTTTTATTTACGTATGTATTTTTATATTATAATCATTTAAGTATTATTATTATTAGATTATAGGTGTGTTATAATAGCACATTAATTTAACAACCAAGAAAAGTTGGAGGACAGTTCTTAAATTCTTTACGGGTAGCCGAAATAAAATGAGTCAATGATTGCCAGGCCTCTGTATCGTCATTAGTTCTGTTTTTAATAGAAATAATTGCATGCCGCCATCTATTCATAGGCTGAATTTTTTCAATCTCATCACATTTGTAGACTTTTAATTCTATATAGTGTGATCCCGGCTTGCAGTCAAACGTTTGTCTTGCGACACCGTTTGCTACTCTTCTTGTTAGAAAAGAATTAAGCATTACGGGTTTTTTAGGCAAATTCGTTATGTCAATTTCGTCTTCGCTGTCAGTACCGAAAACATCACGAGCGGTGAGCTTCTTGGCAGCAGAAGTTGATGGTGGGGCCGCTCTCTCGGTGGTGTAAGCTGTATGTCTGGAACGTTTTTTCGCTGGCTCTTCTGGTGTACTGTTGTCCATCTCTTCCTGTGGCGCACCTTTAGACAATATGTTTTTAGGTTATCAATCAAACATTTAAACCTTTTTCAAAGTCTTTTCTTGTAGACTCAATATATTGAGTTAAATAGTCCCAAATGTCCGATTCATTGCTAGTTTTAATTTTAATTGTATAATCAGAGCGATTCCGCTTAAAAGGTTGATCGTCCCAGTTGTACACTTTTAATGTAATATAAAACGAACCAGACGGCTTATTCAAAATCTGGCGGGAATAACCTTTCGGTATTTTTTTCGTAAAGTAACAAGGGAGTAGTGTTGATAACGCACCAGTTTTGCAAGAGTGCCTCTTGTTAACTTGCTCTTCCTCGCTGTCGGTTCCAAATAACTCGTAAGCAGTTGGCTTAGAAGGAGCAGCAGGACGAATTTTTTGTTTCCGCTTGATGCCGCTCGTACTAGGCTGCGGAGCAAAACTGGTGCTGGGACGTGAAGCAGTGGTAGGTGCCCTCTTGTTAGAAGTGCTAGCTGTATGTCTAGGACGTTTTTTTGGTGTTTCTGGCGTCGTTACTTCCATCTCTTCACGTGACATACCTTTAAACAAATTATTTGGTTAGTTAAAGATAATTTACTCTAAATATATATTTTAATCTAAATAACATAAGTTTTAATTGTAATTATTGAAAACAGAGCACTCTAATTTAAAAGACAGATTATAAACTTTTATCTTATTACCTACATTCTATGTAATTAAAACGAATCAGCCTGGAATTACAAAATCTGACGAGTTGACTTTTTTCGTACAGTACTTATACTTACAGAAAAAACGAATGTAACTTACCAGATGTACGAGGGTGCATTTCGACAACTTGGTCCTCATCGTCCTCGCTATCGGTCCCGAATAACTCGTACGCAGTTGAGGGTTTAGAAGCAGCAGGATGGATTTTGTTTTTGCGCTTGGATCCGCCCGTCCCGCTCGTCCCGGGCTGCGCAGCAGAGCTCGTACTGGCTCGTGGAGCAGTGGCTGTACTCGGGTGAAGGGCATCGTACGTGCAAGGCCTCCTCTTGTTATGACGTTGGTCCTCAATTTCAGTTTCTGAAGTATATTGGTTCGACCTAAAAAGTACACAAACATTAATATTACACTACAAAAAATACTATCATAATTTGAAAACAGATATTATTCATTGTTCAAATTTTTTTATCTAATTTTTATCTAACCAGGGAACAACTAAACAAATCAGTGGGCTGAAAAACTTAAACATTTTGTCAAAACTGGTTTAAGTATATAAAAAAAAAAAAAAACAATAAAAATACTTACATGATTGAATGATGAAAATTGTCTCTCTCACAAACAAACACTGATTTTTTTTTACTAAGAAATATTTTTGTTGAGTTTCTAAGGAAGATCCGTTACCTCAGGATTTGATCTGTGCCTCTATCGGCTACAACACCGCTTAAATAGTGTTAAAAATGCAGAGTAAGAGAAAATCCGTATATGTTCCCAGAGAGGTTTCTGCATGCAGAGAGCTTTGTAATATGCATTACATTGCCGTTCCTTAAAAAGTCTTGTGTTAAACTAAATAGTTTCGCTTCAATGTATTTCGATTTCTTCCGTTTTATCATTAATAAGATAGTGACCGTCAAAAATTTAGAGTAAGGGAAAACCATATATGTTCCCTGAGAGGTTTCTGCATGCAGAACGCTTTGTAATAATATTCGCTACATTGCTGTTCCCTAAAAAATATTATGTTCAAGTGTAAAGTTTCCCCTCAATGTATACCGTTTTGTTCTGTTTGGTATAGTAAGATAGTAGTACTAAGTGAACTGTTTCGGAGACTAACCATTGGACCTGGATTTGTTTCTTTTTTTTTGCACGGTTTATCATTGCTTTAATCTGAATACGTAACAATAACAACATTAATATACGAACAGACATGAATAAATTTATTTATTTTGTATTAATGGACAGCACTACACTCTCGCATTTAAGCTTGAAGTAAATAGTAGGTTCGTTTTAACCAAAAATTATTCTCATCTTCATACCAAGGTGCGCAAGTTTAAGGTGAACTTAGGACCTACCCAAGCGCGTGATAATCTGGTTAAAAAAGATCTGTATATTAATTCAGTGGAACGGGTCAGGATACGAACCCAGGATGTTTGGAATGAAAGACAAACCTTCTACCAACTAGGCCATTACTGCTCTTTGCTTAGCGTAAGTGTAAAGCCGTACTAGTTATTCGCCGACAATAGCACTTTATCCTTTTACGTACCATGCCATGCGTTTAAAGGTTCGACCGACACTCATCTTACTTACCATTTAGATCGTAAGTTAGGGAACCGCTATTCTCGACTCTAATAACGTCATTAAAATTTGTATAAATAAGCGGAGGCAAGAAATAAAAATTATATTTCAAATAAATATTTTGTGATTGGACACGTCTACAATGAGCGTAAGAGAAATTTTAATATTTTTAATTGTATTTTGTTTATCTATAATTTAAATTTTATTTAAGCTGAGTATGCTTGTTTTCTGAAAACTAATAGTTCTCTGAGAACTCTTGGTCCAGTTTATTATTTTATTAAATAATTAATTATATTATGTATTATTCTTCTAGTATTCCGGCCTACCATCGCCTAGTTATTCACCGATGATTGATCCTGCGACAATTCATGGCATTACTAATTATTTGGACAACATAGATGGTCCTCACAACAAAAAGAAAGCTGTATCGTCTTTTTTTAAGACTGTTTCACACGGAGCAAAAGTAATACGTATTGAAATATATGATGCAGAGCAGTTTGAAAATGTTGAGAAATCTATTTGTCAATGCAATGCCAAACTATGCGCACAACATGTTGTTGAAAACGTTTTCAATGATAATATTTACATACGTATAAGGGATATACTAAAATGTATGGATAATTCTTTATTCACGTCCTTCTTATAGTTCCTAACTTACTGTTTCTATTTAATTGTGAGCTGTATTTTTTATATTGTCTTTATTCAGGGTAGGCTCGAGCCACTTTTTTATTATAAGTTACAAAACCAATGTAAAATAAGTAAACCTAATAAAACTATTATAATATTAAAAAATAATTGGGGGAAATTGGGGGTTTTGGAGCGAGAGCTTTCTCAGAGAACTCGTGTTTTTCTGAAAACTTTTGTTCTCTGAGAATTCATGTTCTCTGAGAACTTCAGTTCTCAGAGAACTGTTATTCTCTGAGAACTCTTGTTTTCTGAAAACTAATAGTTCTCAGAGAACTCTTGATCCAGAAACCCCAATTTCCCCCTACTCCCGTCTATAAATTTTATAACGATCATCGAAAAGTTCGCTGTCAAAGACACTATTATTAAGCCATGTTTCTGTAAGAAGTATAACATCGTAATTACTAATCACTGCATTATTGAAAAGGTCTATTGTTTTTGTCCTAAGGCCTCTTACATTCTGATAATAAAAAGTAACATCACAGAATTTTAAAATTAATGACTAAAATCTAATTCATAATAAAGAGGAGATATATAAATAAAATACTTATTTCAGATTTTTCAAAGTAGACATATCACGTATGTAGACGTAATTAGAGTCCTCGGTTTTCTTGGTAAAGATTCGACCATTGCGGACCCAGACGAATTTGTAGCCCAATTCTTTCAGACATACCTTTCTGGCCTCAGCATGAAGATGCTTGTTCTCAACTGACAGATTTTCAGCGATAAATATGGGTTTCTTGTCTCCAGCAAAACCTAGGTGACAGGTGTTCAATTTGTCATCCTTATTAATTTTATTGAATTTTATAGATGAAGCCAGAAATTCATCTCTGAGACGAGGGCTGCCGAATTTTACTAAAATGTTTCGGGGCCGAGAGCTATCAGGGTTCTGCTTGGCTACTCTAGAGCAATAATGAATGTCCTGCTCTAATACAGGGTGTTTTATTATAGTGCCAAGCTGCTTCACGGTAGTGATTAGGTTTTCGTTCTTGTTTTCGGGTACACACTGAATTTCAATATTTGTAGCCCTTGACAGCTGATCAATTTGATGGACGCGTGAAGTCAAAGCTTGAACAGAAGAGCGGAGACCCTCATTTTCCCTGCGCAGCTCGGCAACCAATGCCTTTTGAGCTGTAAACTCAGCGCGAATGGTTTCAAATATCTCATTAAAATGAGTGATGGCCGTCTCAAAACCGTCGATCTTCTCCTTGATAACGTTGTGTCTTTCGTCATACTCCTTACGTAGTACAATATTATTAACTGACAGTTCAGCACGAAGTATCTCCTGTATCTGCTCAGCCGTAACGCATGAGCAGCTCCCGCCTCTGTGGACGCCTCTTAACATAGTTACATTTTTTATTGAAGGGGTATCCTTGTACTCGGGTGCAGAAGTAGAAGCAGGAATGGTATCACCCGTAGAGGCTGCTCTTACAGCAGGAGGGCTACGCCGCATCTTGCTATATTTTCTTTAAGTTTAACAATAAAGTTAAAACAGTTCTTCTATGCAAAAAAGTCACGAAGTTAAAATGAATATCCCCCCAGGGGCATTCAATTACAATTCGATAGGTGGCACTGAAATATGAAATATTACACTCAGGAACGGACACACAACCGGCACCACGCAACAGTAAAAGTTATTTATATACGCAACGATATAACAAAATATTTGTGGCCTCACAGAGGCATCTAATTAAACACGGAGAGTGTCGCTTCTGCAAGTTGCCTAATCTGTGCCTTGTGATGTACAGCGCATCCAGTACTAGCACCCGCGCCCAGCGCACGCAACTGTCACGGTTAAGTAGTGCGCGTAACCGCGATGTTGCCGCGCACTTGCAGGCCGAGGAACGCGCACGCGCACTGTCTCGTAACCGTCCCGGCCACGATGATTGTACAATTTTTATGACTTATTTCACTGTTAATGCACTGTTTCCACGAAATTTTACTATCATTTGGCACAAATTCAATATAATAAACAAATTTTATTAGAATTTATGGATAAAAACAACTTTGGTGATGATAACATACAATTATTGGATATACAATCATATAACATACAATTATTATCCGTATTATCGCGATTTCTGAATCGCTGTCAGTACTTTGAGCCGTAAAATCTGATTCGGAATACACCCCTAGGTTGATAAGCGAGATCTCTCTAGACCGAGTAGGATCTACACATTTTTTGTTTTAGGAGGATAAAAAATAAATGAAAAATCGATTATTTATATTTTAATATTTTTAATTATGAATACATAAGATTATAATTACGTTTTTAAATATTGTAAGCAATATTTATAAAATGTACGAGCATAGTGGTTCGTTTGATAAATTGATTTTGTATGTAGGTGGATATACAATCATAGATCTACCTAATACAGACAAAATCACTTTTAAACACACTAACACGTGTTTTTTATTTACATTAATTTCAAGTAAGCAAATTTTGATTTTAAAAACTCGCTCATGTGTTTTTTATTTACATTAATTTCAAGTAAGCAAATTTTGATTTTAAAAACTTGCTCATCCTAAAACGACGTAAGTACACCTTTAGGATTAGGTGGGTCCGTCATGTTAATAATGTTAACGCTTATGAACCTTGAACGATCACTAGGTTGGTTATTTGCAAATATCTCTTATTTTGGTGAATAGTAATCCATCAAAATAACAGATATTTGCAAATAGCATAAAAGTAACTAATTCAAAAATAGAGATGTGTTTAGAAATACCAAATCTCCGAATAGATTTCAATTTTTTTACTTTTTTTAAATTTAAATGTTGTCAGTTCGTGCGAACTTCACTCAAATTTCGGACTGATGTGTGCATAAAAAAACATAAGTGTAAAAAATTATGCCTTTTGGAAAGTACCTATTGTTTGCAAATACAATATACAAGAGGTAGATACGCCACCAACGCACCAAACGCGTGCCGTGAATCGGTCCTAATTGTGACCATTGCAGTCAGTCGAGCTGTGACCGCTGTCTCTTTCACTCTTACGCTTTGCCTATTTCCTGTCGCACTTATAGCGTGTCTGTGTCGCGGAACAGTTTACGTTGTGCGTTCAGAACGTGACGTATCTTTCTAAAAATATCATTGATTGTTTGTATTGAACAACTACATTACATACATAGCAATAAATAAATTACAACTACGCCACAATATTTCATACTACCTATTAGTGGTCATTAATTTACCACCTTTAATTTCATAATGTAGTCTTTTTTTGCTTCCTTTGTATTGATATTAATTTATATAACGCTGACTACTGGCGCTAATGAGTTCCAGTTTTATTCCCCATAAATTTTATCAATACAAAGGAAGCAAAAAAAAAAACGTGAACCTCATTTTTTTGTCTTAAAATAATATATACTCACCGGCACATCTAACCGCCCACCCTTGTATTTCGGGTTAATTTTAAACTAGGCTTATTGATATACATTACAATTGATTTATTGATAATTTTACGATAAATTAAACACACTTAAATAAACGTAAAATTAATTACTTTTTAACTAACATCAGCAGTAACTAATAGAATTATAAAGAATCACGAGTATTCCCTGAAACGAAGGGCGGGCGTTTAGTTGTGCCGGTGAGTATAGATACGAGCTACACACATAAGAGGGCCGGCATTGCTCGGCACAGCCGGGCGGTAAAATCTCAATGTAGAAGATACACACACACACACACACACACACACACACGTGTGTTCTACATGGGTGGATGTGTGTGTGATAAAAATCGCCCGGCCGTGCCGATTGGTGCCGACCCGCTAACGTGTGTAGCTACCCTTATATGTTTTTTAAGACATATAAGAAAAATATAAACTACAAAAACTGGCGACCAACGATTTTGTCCAGTTTGCCTACTTAGTCGAAAATTATACTATACCTAATCAACTAAAATCTAAATTTGTAAATAATTCTGAACAGACGGAGTATTGCCACATAAACAGGTTAGCAAAATAGAATATTTGACTGTTCCTGATGAATGTACAGTCAGTCAGCCAGCTGACGAATTAGCTGGACCAAGCTCGAAACCGATGAAGTTTTCTTGGATAATTTTTTTGTTCTTTATCATGAAATTTCGTAATAAAATATAAATAATCACCTGAGAAAATCTCATCGGTTTCGAGCGGGGGGAAGGGGGGCAGCTAATTCGTCAGCCGACTGTACCATATAAAAATAAAGATCAGTAACAGACGATTCGCGAAGGAAACAGAATCGGTCGGAAAACGAATTTTGTGTTTTTTCTTTTACATCAATAAGTCTGTCTCTTTCTAAAACACTTTTATGTATGGAGATTGTATGACGCTACTTGTGACGTCACTAGCCATGAGTCTCTGACTTATCTTGAATTTCAAACTCGGTCAATTTTAAAGATAGAGCAAAAATTATTTTAGTGTTCGATAGCAGAAACTAACAGGTTCCTATTTATAAAATAAAATAAATTGTCATATACCCTATCAATAATAGACTATCAATACAAAATACTATAATATCTAAATATGCACTTTACTACAGTTGGTCCATTTGGAAGAAATAATGTTTAACTAACGGTCCGCCCACGGCTACGCTCGCGTTGTTTAAATTTTCCGGTAAGAATAAGTTTTTTAGTACTCTATGTTAATCCAGGTTACAAACTTTCATCTAAATCTGTTAAGGCATGAAAGCGGAACAAACATCTAAACATTACTACTTCTACTAGTGCTACTGCCAGACTTGTATATTTCAGCTATTTTCACAGCATTATGTCCTACGGAATTTTATTGTGGGGTCAAGCTGCTAACATAAATAACATGTTAGTGTTACAGAAGAGGGCGATACGTTCCTGATACGCATTGCGCGGTCGCGTTCCCTGAGGGAATTGTTTGTTTGTTTATTTGAAAACATCTTGTATGTCCGGAAGAACATAATGCTAAGAATTCTGATATACATATAATATAAATACTAGAAATAAAAATAAAATAGCGCACCCAAAGTTTAGACTGTGTAAGGTTAATCATTCATTCATGGGGAACTGTATTCGCTTCTATAATAAAATACCAGATGATATTGTAAATCTGTCCGATAGCCAATTTAAAGCTAAAATTAAAACTATTTTATGTTCTAAGGCCTATTATACGATAAATGATTACTTAGATGATAAAAACGTCTGGTCAACTGTTGTTCCAAATGACTCATGTATGATTCTTTATATATTTAAAAGAAAAGTACAAAAGATATGATTTGTAAAAATCATAATTCGAATAAAAATTTTGACTGACTTGACTTGAACATCCAAATATATTTCACATTTATATTTATTAGTGTCATGAATTACAATTAAAATATAATTACTTTAATAAGTAATAAAAAAACTATCAGCTGTTGGACAGATTTGACGTAATTTTAGTAGTAGAAAATATTTTATCATGGTGATAAAAAAGTATTATTATTTTCTCTTAGGAGGGGTAGCAATTTGACAGCTGCAACCAAACTAAAAAGTGTAATTCATCATGTTTATTCTGCTCTAACGGACGCAAACAGTAGTTTGTTTAGCGTAAGCGAGCAGGATGGAAGATTCCGGAGCACACGTGAGCGAATGGTAACGCGACGTGCAGAGAGCAATTTTCGTACGGGATTCGCGTCACTGTCAATAAATTCTAGATCAAGAATTAGATCCTAAACTGTCTATGGGCAACTGTCAAATTGACAGTTTTAATTAATTTCTAATAGTTTCACAACAAATGATTTCAACAACCACCGCTAGGCAACCGGTGTGTTTTGCAAAATTATTTCTTTCAAATGGATACGGTATACATACTGTTTAATTATTACTAAATTAATCCTAACACTGCACAACATGATTCACATTCAAATGTTCCTAGTTTAGCCCAAAATCCGCTTTACAACAGCGCACTGACGAATCTGAGGAAAATACAAATACCCAATATTAGGAATGTTTGAAAGCGAATGCTAAATAAATAAATAAAAACAAACAACGCGACCGAGGGAAATAGGAATTAATAACGTGACCGAAGGAAATAGGAATTAATAACATGACCGAGGGAAATAGGAATTAATAACGCGACCGAGGGAAATAGGAATTAATAACGTGACCAAAGGAAATAGAAATTAATAACATGACCGAGGGAAATAGGAATTAATAATGTGACCAAGGAAAATAGGAATTAATAATGTGACCGAGGAAAATAGGAATTAATAATGTGACCGAGGAAAATAGGAATTAATAATGTGACCGAGGAAAATAGGAATTAATAATGTGACCGAGGAAAATAGGAATTAATAATGTGACCGAAGGAAATAGGAATTAATAATGTGACCGAGGGAAATAGGAATTAATAATGTGACCGAGGGAAATAGGAATTAATAATGTGACCGAGGGAAATAGGAATTAATAACGCGACCGAGGGAAATAGGAATTGATAACGCGACCGAGGGAAATAGAAATTAATAACGTGACCGAGGGAAATAGGAATTAATAACGTGACCGAGGGAAATAGGAATTAATAATGTGACCGAGGAAAATAGGAATTAATAATGTGACCGAGGAAAATAGGAATTAATAATGTGACCGAGGAAAATAGGAATTAATAATGTGACCGAAGGAAATAGGAATTAATAATGTGACCGAGGGAAATAGGAATTAATAATGTGACCGAGGGATATAGGAATTAATTTTTCGACCGAGCGAGCGCGAAGCGTCTCATTTCAGCTTGGCCAAAATTGCTTTCGTATGTCTGTCTGTTTGTTCTTGTCTACAGGTCGCGTTTCTCCACCGATTCTCGTGAAATTTTGTGAGCAGGTTCGATAAATACACAGGGTTATTTTTAATTCAGTGCACAAACTTTAATATGTCGTTCAGACCATGAAACTAAACATTCCCGAAAAAAAATAGGTCCGGAACTGAAAAAAAATTAAAAACGATCTCTCATACAAACTGCCGTAGCCATCTCAGCAATTAGTATGGAAGGTACAAAATTTTCTTTCAATTCCGGACCCATGTTTCTTGGGGAACGTTGTTCAGTTTCACGGTCTGAACAACATATTAAAGTTTGTGCACTGAATAAAAAATAAAGCCGTATATTTTTTTTATTTGTCAAGTAAGTTTGGAGATTTAAATAAATGACGGAGTTAGACTCGCGAGGTCTACAGCATAGAGCCACTAGTACATTATTAATATATAGATTGTTTACCCGTCGGTCCCTTGCTGCGTGTGGTGCGGTTAGGGCGCCCCCTGCGCCAGGTCCTTGGTGAGGACGGCGGCGGGGGCGGCGCGCCCTCAGCTGCGCCGGTGGCGGCCCCCGCGGCGGCGCCTCTCGCGGCGCACCTGACCAACAAACCAACACTTCAAAGTCAAAATGATTTATTTCCATAGGATGTTATTACATCACTTAGATCCGTCATTACATTTTTTTGGGTGAGTTCACTAACACAATGGCGGAAACTTTACAGGCGTGTTCGGAAACAATAGGCTATTTGGCTATTCCTCCATATTTTATGAATTATTTTTAAAATATAGATTAGTAGCAGACGATTCGCGAAGAAAAAAACAGAATCGGTAGAAAAAAAAATTAAAAAAAAAAAGTGTTATGTATTTGCGTATGGATGGCGCGTCATCTGGCGGGCAGTAGCTGAAAAACAGCGCTGTTTTGTAGTGCCTACTTAGTGGGCGCTGCAATGCAGCAAAGTGCTGAGCTATTGCCCTTTTGCGGTGCGCGGAATGGAGCGCACGCTGTAATTTGTGCACGCACATTATTGTTTATTTTAATGTTATTTTATTTTGTTGATGTGCCTTTTTAATTTTTATTTGATTTGTACCCTCTGTGTGTGTTTTGTTTTGTGTACCGTGAATAAATGTCTTATTATTATTAAAAACGATTTTTGTGTGGAGATTATATGGCGTTACTAACAAATGACGTCACAAGTGGGTATGTGCCTCTCTGTCTAATCTTGAATTTCAAACCTTTATAACTCGGTCAATTTTAAACTTCTTAGTGTTCGATAGCAGATACTAAGAAGTTTGGATCTATAAAATAAAAATAAAAGTAGTCCGATCCCTTATCAATTGCTATCGAAAAACTATTTGCAAAAATCTCAATTGAAATAAAATGTTCTTGATTTTTTGTGTCTGGCCCGGATAGCCAAGGAGATGCAGGTTCGAGTCCTGTCCAAAATCGACAATATTTTTCATTTTCTGCTTTAATAATGAAATACAAGCACTGACCGTGTTTCCCTCGGAGTCGGCCCAGCGCTCGTAGGCTCGTTCGCGCTTCAGCCACTCTTGATACTTGTACCACCAATCCTCCCACTTCACGTAATCAGCCAGAGTCAGCCCTGGAACGAGACACATCATACACATTTAATGTACAACGTGTTGCAAAAATACAAAAAAATAGAATATTTTTATCAAAGGCTTTTAATTGAAGTTTTCCCATCTCCAGTGATCAGCTGTGTCAAAGAATATTCGGACCAGATATGTAATTTTAGGTCAATGTGACTATTTTTACCGCTATGGTTAAAAATGTTTACGTACTACTTGTACCATAACATTCACATTAGAACAAACAATTTCAAAATGAAAAAGCTACTAATAAATAAAGAATGATTTGTTAAATAATTGTCATGAAATAATAAATTAATGAAATAATGAACTAAATATTTCAAAATAATATTTATGTTTGTAAATACATAAACAAGATAATTAAGGCAAAAAATAAAATGTTTTCTAACATAAATTGATTTAAGTACATATCTTTTAAAATGTAGGCACAAATGGTGTACAAACACTTTTCCGTTCTGATAATCGATAGTCTATATTTTAGGTGTCAATTGACACTAGAGATGGGAAATTTTTAATTAAATGCCTGTGATGAAGAATATTCTTTTTTTGGTATTTTTTGTAACACGTTGTAACGGGTGTCCAAAAAGGGTGTTGGCAGTTTATACCCAAAAATTATATATGAAAAATATATCATTTCATAATTTTATTACTATTTGCAAAAAGTACATACAATGGAAAGTTTACGACAAAAAAGTTATGTTGTCCAAATGACGTCCATTACGTCTTAATCCATTTTCTAATGATATTAGCACTGGGAGATAAAGAAATGTCCCGTACATTGAACTGCGCGCGATGTAAGCGGCGAGCTGTTATTATCGAATTATTGTTTTGATAATAAGCTCGTACACAAAATGCGCGCTGAGCTCCGGTATACGAATCCATTTCAATTAAATTTCCAATGAATTCCACGTATGACATTATATTTATTTTTGCTATCTACCCTCAATAAGATGATTTATTGATATTTAAAAGTGCGAATACCCTTTTTGGACACCCTTTAAATGAAGGAGCATCAGATACTTCTTTAGGATCACACATAGTTCGTCATATGAAGTAAGTAAAACAGATGTTTCTGTTTGTGTAGAAACTGTAATTTACATTTCAATGGTACAATTAGCCATAAATCACTACACAAATGGTTAGACTTATTATCTGGACAAAACCACAGATAATATAATACTACGTACAGATGCCTCATCCCATACAAAAAAACTGTACCCTCAAAACTCGGGCTATTCTTCGGGCTATTTTATTTCCTCTATTAGCTCACTAGATGGCGCTACGTGCGCACTGACCTACAAACTGCGCAGATACGCCATCTAGTGCCAAGTTGACGATTTTTCTTGAGTATTTCGCTTTTGTTTTCCATCACTAGATGGCACTAAATGCAGCTATTTAGTATAAACAGCGTAAAGGCGTGTTGTCTCCTGCGAATGTTTTGGTCTACACTATACACGAATTCGTGTTACTACTATCCAAAAACATTATACTATTAGATAATAGATGTCACTCTATGTATGATATGTCACAAACAACATAACTATTAGACGATAGATAGCGCTGCAAATGACAACGATTGCTTAGACTCTACGTAGTGCCAATGTTGTCACTAGATAGAACAAAATTTCCGTACTATGGAATGAGACCCCGTGACAAAACAATCACGAGACTAACAAAGAAAGTGTAATTAAACCCAGAATAAATCGGAAAACAGCGATTCGTCGGACTTGGTGCGCGGCGGCCTATCTGACAAGCCAGAGTCGATGTCCATATTATTATGGCCGCGCGCTGCCAACGGCACGACGCTCCGCTAGAGTGAGAGAGCTCTGCTAGATAGTCTTCTCTTTCCCGATTACCTCTCAATCAAAAATTATAAGGTGCAATTAGGATGCGCCGTCATATACATATACAAGGTGTTACAAAAAAACCCGTAAATTTTGTATGGAGACCATCTGCATTTTGTATGGGAATGCGATTTTTTTAAATCGTTTTTCGACCTATGTTCTTTGGGGAAAGTTGTTCAGTTTTACGAGCAGATTCACACCCTTTCGGCTTTATTTGTAGTTTTGTAACACCTGGTATATATTATAAAATACATATACAGCATGAAATTTACATCGTTTTGTTCCCGCCGTGTAGTGATAGTACCCGTCAAACTGAACAACTTTTCACGAAAAAAGAATCCTGCGACATCTAAAATCGACTTTATTACACTCAAATAAGGGTCGGAATCTGCGACATAGGGAAGGACCGTTTTTTAGCGACATCGCTTGATGTAGCTGGGCGAGGTTAAAAAAATAAAAATAATAGTTCTAATTAAGACGATAGATGGCGCCAGGTGTACTTCATGAATTCTTTTTTTTAATCCTTTTATGGGCCTGGGTGACTAGCCGGATTTCTTCGGATCCACGAATCGTCGACGACATTTTATCGAAATTTTATCGAATTTTATCGAAATTTATCGAAATTTTATGAACTATTTTTTTAATTCGCTGTTGGAAAGTAGTAGTGGTAGTCAAATGACTGTTCCTAAATTTACCATATTTTATTAATTAATTTTAAAATATAGATTAGTAGCAGACGATTCGCGAAGAAAAAAACTGAATCGGTTGAAAAACGAATTTACAGTGATTTTTTAAAGTTTTCAATATGTCTGTATCTTTCAAAAACGATTTTTGTATGGAGATTATATGGCGTTACTAGCAAGTGACGTCACAAGTGGGTATGTGCCTCTCTGTCTAATCTTGATTTTCAAACCTTTATAACTCCGTCAATTTTAAAGATAGAGCAAAAATTCATTTAGTGTTCGATAGCAGAAACTTACAAGTTTGGATAGAAACAAAATTCAATACTCACTATCTGCAATATTAAGGAGCAATACCATCAATACTATCGTTTTTACTTAAAAAATCGATAGTACATCGATAGGCTACTGGTAATGGACTATCGATCGAGGGGCAGCACTACCCCTAGTGAATAAGCTCACCCCGCAAGTAGCCGCGCTTCTTGTAGTACTCGTAGCGCACGCGCACGTCGTCCCACGACAGGCCGGCGGGCGCCACGGCCAGCAGCTCCTCGGGGTAACTGCCCACTGGCGCCTCCTCCGCCGCGCTGCAATCATCGCATTCATATCATCAATGTGAAAATATATTCATGAGGAGAACATATTATATTCATTTGACAACATAGCAAATCGTAATCAGTAGGGTCTAGTTTATGTTTTAAGATTTTGGTGGTTGTTCACTACACTAACAATCAAATATAACCGTGGTAACAAACCCGCGAATTGTGAGAATGTTAGTGTAGGGTCTAGTTTTGCTACCCACACGATCAAGAACGTGGGGCTCGGGCCTCACCTGTGCGGGTCCGGTTCTATATAAGCCACGTGCAAGGCAGAGTCCCGGCGAGTGATGCACATGTTCTCCAACCTAACACTGCAGTAGGGCTCGGGCCTCACCTGTGCGGGTCCGGTTCTATGTAAGCCACGTGCAAGGCAGAGTCCCGGCGAGTGATGCACATGTTCTCCAACCTAACACTGCAGTAGGGCTCGGGCCTCACCTGTGCGGGTCCGGTTCTATGTAAGCCACGTGCAAGGCAGAGTCCCGGCGAGTGATGCACATGTTCTCCAACCTAACACTGCAGTAGGGCTCGGGCCTCACCTGTGCGGGTCCGGTTCTATGTAAGCCACGTGCAAGGCAGAGTCCCGGCGAGTGATGCGCATGTTCTCCAACCTAACACTTCAGTAGGGCTCGGGCCTCACCTGTGCGGGTCCGGTTCTATGTAAGCCACGTGCAAGGCAGAGTCCCGGCGCGTGATGCGCATGTTCTCCAACCTAACACTTCAGTAGGGCTCGGGCCTCACCTGTGCGGGTCCGGTTCTATGTAAGCCACGTGCAAGGCAGAGTCCCGGCGAGTGATGCGCATGTTCTCCAACCTAACACTTCAGTAGGGCTCGGGCCTCACCTGTGCGGGTCCGGTTCTATGTAAGCCACGTGCAAGGCAGAGTCCCGGCGCGTGATGCGCATGTTCTCCAACCTAACACTTCAGTAGGGCTCGAGCCTCACCTGTGCGGGTCCGGTTCTATGTAAGCCACGTGCAAGGCAGAGTCCCGGCGAGTGATGCACATGTTCTCCAACCTAACACTGCAGTAGGGCTCGGGCCTCACCTGTGCGGGTCCGGTTCTATGTAAGCCACGTGCAAGGCAGAGTCCCGGCGAGTGATGCGCATGTTCTCCAACCTAACACTTCAGTAGGGCTCGGGCTTCACCTGTGCGGGTCCGGTTCTATGTAAGCCACGTGCAAGGCAGAGTCCCAGCGAGTGATGCGCATGTTCTCCAACCTAACACTGCAGTAGGGCTCGGGCCTCACCTGTGCGGGTCCGGTTCTATGTAAGCCACGTGCAAGGCAGAGTCCCGGCGAGTGATGCGCATGTTCTCCAACCTAACACTTCAGTAGGGCTCGGGCCTCACCTGTGCGGGTCCGGTTCTATGTAAGCCACGTGCAAGGCAGAGTCCCGGCGAGTGATGCGCATGTTCTCCAACCTAACACTTCAGTAGGGCTCGGGCCTCACCTGTGCGGGTCCGGTTCTATGTAAGCCACGTGCAAGGCAGAGTCCCGGCGAGTGATGCGCATGTTCTCCAACCTAACACTTCAGTAGGGCTCGGGCCTCACCTGTGCGGGTCCGGTTCTATGTAAGCCACGTGCAAGGCAGAGTCCCGGCGAGTGATGCGCATGTTCTCCAACCTAACACTTCAGTAGGGCTCGGGCCTCACCTGTGCGGGTCCGGTTCTATGTAAGCCACGTGCAAGGCAGAGTCCCGGCGAGTGATGCGCATGTTCTCCAGTCGGGCGCTCCGGTCCAAGGACCACTGCGCCATCTTGCCGAAACGCTCCGACAAAGTCAGTCTGCGGACAACACAACATATTTACTTACATATTAACTATTGGTTAATTAGGCATAGAGGGGGGGAAAACACATAACATAATAGTGCATTACTGCCGCGGCCGCAAAATTAGTTATTGGTGGACGAGGGAACGTTTAAGTCCGAGCCACAGGCGAGGACTTTTATTGTGTACGAGAATCCAGCAAGAGCTATTGCGGCCGAGGCTTGTTTGTAGTATGTATGTATGTATAGTGCTTTTCTCTGAAACATGCGAGGAAATTATAAAATACTAAAAAAAATGTTGTAACTTATAAGTTCTAATCTTTATCACTTTAGCTCTACTTCGACTTCTTGAACCATTCATTGTTATAATATTTCCCTAATTCAATCTCCATCGTTTTCGTCTCTTTTATAAAAATAAAAGAGACGAAAATTACAAACCGCCATATTGCATGATTTTCTTTTTTTTGTTCTGTGCCAGTGTCATACAGAGCATACAGCCAACTCCAATCACTACGATTCGTGTACGATTCATATAAAATTAGAATTTAGAACATAAAGGCGTGTCTCCTGCCATGTTTTGGTCTACACAATACACAGAAAACATCTACAAAAAAAATGCATGTTTGTCTATGGTTCCTCTACACATATTGTCTATGAAATGTTTTGCATATGCCATGGAAAACATTCGTTCAGAAATCTTGATTGCAAAGATTTCCTCCGCCTCTTCGGAGTCTCTCTATATGCGCATTCCGAATCAGACTTTCAGCGCTGTCAGCGATCAGAAAAGCAAAAAAAATATGAGTTTTGCCGGCTGACAGTAATTCGGAACGCGATTACGGGTGCTTTAATCAATTTCAGCGCGTCTCGGAACGCAGGACTAATGCCGAATGCCTTATTGCGTGAAGGCGGAACAAACATCAAAATATATTTACACGTTTATAATATTAGTGTGATGTAAAAAAAAAGAAAATCAAGTTTAAATAATAAGAAGTGACAGTACCTGGGCGGCGGCTGCTCGCTCGCTTCAGACTCTGACGCGTCACTATCGGCGAGCGCGGCGGCGATGGCTGCGGGGGACACGGCGCGGGGCCCGGGGGGCGCGGGGCGCCGGGGGGCGAAGCCCTCCCGCTTGATGCAGGCGGGGGGGAGCGGCGCGGTGCCCGCCCCTGCCGCCGCCCCCGCCCCCGCCCGCGCGCCTAGGGCCAGCTGGGAGCGCTGCCATTCCAACACCTAAACAATTAATCACATTCTATAGGTAAAATTGCAAGCCAAAGTACATACAAGTTAAAGTGCCAGTGAACTCTTCTCCACAGATTCCGCCATTGTGTTAGTGAACTCACCCAAAAAAATGTAATGACGGATCTAAGTGATGTAATAACATCCTATGGAAATAAATTATTTTGACTTTGACTTTGAACAAAGTGCTGTGAAAGTGTTAATTTTGATTTAGTGCTACCCGTACGCGAACAAGTGCATTAATGGATCGGACTACTTTTTTTATTTCTTAGTTTCTGCTATCGAACACTACAAGAATTTTTGCTCTATCTTTAAAATTGACCGAGTTATAAAGGTTTGTAATTCAAGATTAGACAGAGAGGCACTTACTAGCATGTGACGTCACTTGCTAGTAACGCCATATAATCTCCATACAAAAAATCGTTTTTGAAAGAGACACATTAGTTTGAAATAGCTAAGGAGTTATGGACAGTCAATGTCAGCTCGTACACGCCAATTAGTAACATTAAGTCAATTATACGTGCTTTCTCTGGCTTTCAGAAGTTCACGCGTGGGCAGAGTGGGCAGTGGCCGTGGGCAGTTTTATACCTTTTCTTCTCGGTTCCGTTTGGTGCTCTCTCTGGCTTTCAGAAGCTCACGCGTGGGCTGAACGGCGCGCGGGGCGGGTGGGCGCGTGGGCCTAAGGAGGAAACATAATATATAATCATCATCAAATATATCTATCTATATATACAGGGTGGACCAAATAGTGACGTCAATATTTTTTTTTAGATTCCTCACACCTGGGGCGTATCCAAAAATACCCCATGTATGTTCAGCGATTTTTTGTAGTTTTCGAGTTAACTTAATTAGCCTTTTTTTGTTGTAATCGGTGTTTGAAGGCGGATAGGCTAAAAGTAATTGAAACATGATTAAATAATTTTTAATTCTTTTATGTACTTTTTATCATTGTTATGGTAAATTAAACTTAAAAATAAAATAACTGTACATTGTGTATTGTTACAATAATAAATAAATAAATAAAAAAAAATTCAGTCAGCACTAGGATTCAAAATTTTGGATTCTTTGTGAAATGGGTCAATGCGTCGCAAGACATGCCATTAAATTCCAAGTCTGATACTGAGAGGGTAACTCAGGGGTTCGGTACGCGTTGGGGGAGGGGAACGTGCATTCCACGGACCGGCAAAAAAAAACCGGTTGTAAGTACATCGTATTAGTCGTCCCTTGCCATCGTGCGTGTTAAGACTGCTCTCGTTGACGTTATTTTCTTTCCCTTGAACTACTTACGCTGTGTTAACTGGACTCTGATTTGCCTCACGATTACCTCTGCTTGTGTTTCGGACCCTGATTTGCCTTACGAACAACCTGTGCTTGTTACTCAGTGACTTGGACTGTCTTTGTGCGGTACCATGAGCTATTCACTAAGCCAATACGCAGAAATGCATTACTATTATGGCTTTGCCCAAGGCAACGGTAGTGAAGCTGCGAGGCTTTATCGACAGGCATTAGAGAGTCGAGGAGAAGTAATGGAGCATTACCCGGATCACAGGGTTTTTATTAATACACACAACACCCTGATGGCTGGACGTATCCCCGGGCGAAATCAAATTCGCGGAGCTGTACCCCAGGACCAAGATCAAGTGGATGAAGTCTTGGAAGAAGTTCAAAGAGACCCATCTACAAGTTCAAGAAAAATAGCTAGACAAACTGGGATTCCACGAACTAGGATTCTAAGAATTCTTAAGGAAGGTGAGTCATAAAAAAATAGGTACCTAAGCAATTAAAAATTGTGTCAATTAAAAACTTAGCAGTGTTTTTTTGTTCACAGAAGGATTACATGCGTACCATATTCAGCGCGTCCAGCAGCTCCAGGAATCCGATTACCCAAGAAGAGTGGCTTTTTGTCAGACAATGATAGAACGATCTGAGGAAGACCCTGATTTCTTCAATAAAATACTGTGGACCGACGAGTCCCGATTTGAAAGGACTGGAGTATTCAACATCCATAATTATCATAGCTGGGCCATCGAAAACCCACATTCTGCAAGGGCGTCAAACTTCCAAACACGCTTTAGTGTCAACCTTTGGTCTGGAGTCCTAAATGGAGAGTTGATTGGGCCCTTTGAATTGCCGGCCAGGTTGGATGGAAACAGTTATCTTAATTTTTTACAACACAATCTTTATGCGTTGTTAGAAGACGTGAATCTCCAGATTCGACGAGAAATGATTTTTCAACAAGATGGCGCGCCCTGTCACTATGCGGTACAAGTAAGAGAGCATCTGAACACCACTTTTCCCGAAAGATGGATTGGGCGTGCAGGGCCGATCGAATGGCCTGCGCGTTCGCCAGACCACAACCCCATCGATTTTTTTGTTTGGGGATTCTACAAAGAGCTAGTGTACGCGTCGGAAAGCAACGAAGAAACAGAATTAAGACGAAAACTTACAGAAGCGGAAAGAAAAATACAACAAGAATATTCCAGTAGCTTCAGGCAATTAAAACATAACTTTTTAAAACGTTGTCGTTTATGTGTTCAAGTTGGATGGAGGATGATATTTTGAAAATTTACTGTAATAAATAGCAATGTTTTAGTAATTTGTGCCTTTTATTTCTTATCCAAAAACAAGTAATTTCACAACTAGAGATTTTGATAAATGCTCCTATTTTAATTTTAATCAGTGGTAAGACCAAATTATTGTAAAAATTACGCCAGCTATTAATTTCAATTCAAATTAATTTAAAATAGCATCTTTAAGTTTAATTTACCATAAGAATGATAAAAAGTTGAAAAATAAATTTAATCGTGTTTCAATTATTTTTAGCCTATCCGCCTTCGAACGCCGATTACAACAAAAAAAGGCTAATTAACTACTATTTTTTTGTATGATTTTGATAGTTTAGGACCCTGCAAAGTTTTTAAACTTAGCCCGAAGCTATGAAAACTCATTTTTGTATTTTTAAATTGAAGTTGAATGCTTGGGTAAATCCTACTGAAAACTAAAGTTCTTACTTTCAAGCCTTTTTTGGGTAACTTTAAGTAATTTCAGGAAGCTGGGTTATTTTATTAATTAAAACAACATTCAAGACAATCATGTCACAAAAAAAATAACTGCAAAATACCTACTACATAAAAAGATATGAATTTTTGCAACCTCGCTGGCAGAATACATTAAAAAAACACAAAAAAAACTATAACTCGAAAACTACAAAAAATCGCGGAACATACATGGGGCATTTTTGGATACCCCCAGGTGTGAGGAATCTGAAAAAAAAATATTGACGTCACTGTTTGGACCACCCTGTATACCAGGTGTTACAAAACTACGAATAAAGCCGAAAGGGTGTGAATCTGCTCGTAAAACTGAACAACTTTCCCCAAAGAACATAGGTCGAAAAACGATTTAAAAAATTCGCATTCCCATACAAAATGTAGATGATGGTCTCCATACAAAATTTACTCGTCTTTTTGTTCTAATCTAATATATCAACAGCTCAATGGGGTTTAAAACTTAAACTAGGAGGTCATTTGCCAACATCTGGTAATGGTTTAGTTTTAATCATTTTAGTTTAGTTATTTGATTGTTTAGTGTTACACTAATATTATAGTTAATGTAAAAATCTATTTGGATGTTTGTTCCGCTTCCACGCCTAAACTACTGGACGGATTTGGACGAAATTTGGAATTTATTTATTTAACCATTTATTGTACACATTAAACAATAACAATTCAATAAAAAATTCTAAAGAAATATCTTCCAGTAGACCTGTTTATTTATTTATTTGAATGAAGATAGTTTGTAGTGAAACTAGAGCATGCATTTAATATCCCTCATTTTACAATCACGGGAATGTTTTGATATGCAAGCAGTGTAAAATCTCAATTTTTCCCCGACTTTCCAGATGGCTTCCCTGACCGCCTTGAGCTTCCCTGACTTTCCAAAAAGTGGAAACCCATTCAGTGGAAGTGTTTTATTGAACGATACGTGATTTTTATAATTATTATTTACTAGCTTTCCGCCCGCGGTTTTACCCGCGTTTAATGAGTTTTCCCGCAGTAAAAAGTAGCCTATGCCCTATTCCAGGGCCTAACCTATATGTGTGCCAAGTTTCATCCCGATCCGTCCAGTGGTTCAAGCGCGATTCGGCAACAAACATCCAAACTTTCGCATTTATAAAACTCACGTATAAATGGAAACTTGTCTTCCAACGTGTTAACTTTGTTTCTGAGCATGATATTTGTTATTTTTCAATGTGTTTATCTGGAGTAAGAAATATTTCGACTGAATTAAAAAAAAAAATGTGCATGTTCCCTTTTCTACTTTGTTTGAAAAAGTACTTCAAAATGTTGATTTTCCCAATAAAAAGCCACAAAAAAATATATTTCGGCAAAATAAACACGCTTTAAAAAAATAAATTTTAAACCTTTTTCATTCCCGCGAAAACGCTGTCAGCCATTTTGGTGACGTACTATTGGTAAAAACAACAGTCGTGTATGTACGACCGGCACTCACTCAACGTTAACAGCTATAAATACTTGGTGTTTTTTGAGAAAATAATGCATTACAATCGCT